>VZTM01014352.1:20301-32879 GCA_013400555.1 Jacana jacana
CAAGCAGATTTGTGAAGCAATCCTAGAAGTGTGACTAGCATACCAATTGAATCAGATGTCAATTATCTCTACGGACATCCCACCATTTATACAAGTCTCTTCCAAATGTGTGGTGAACATTAAAGAAAACAATTATTTTGAGTCGTGAGTAACAAATATATATATAATCGAAAATAACCTAAAGAGTAATGACAAAACCATCAACCTTTTAAAAATTAAAATGGATAAATAGCATACGGTCTGTCTTACACCTGAATTCTTATATTGAATGCCAGTTTTGCTGATGAGAAACAGTAGGCTAAATATAGCCCTTGCACAGATGACTGTATTTGCAACAAAAACTTTATCAGTGCATTTGTCATAACTCCTATTTCAATGGAATTTGCACATTCCTCCTTGACAGGGGGGAGAGCGGAAAGAATTTGCTAATTATAGTTTCCTAAGAAATACCCATAAGTGTTCTGCAGGCAACAATTTACATTTAGAGACACAAAGCTCTGATCACTTAAGTAGAGGTGTTACTGTAAGGGATTTATGGTTCATTAATTCCTTAAAAAACATGAACCTTTTTTACAATAACACTGTTTTTCAGTGCTGGTAGAATTCAGAATCGTTACGGGTTTATGTGATCCATACATTTAGTGACCCAAGTACAAATGATCTGCCACATGTCCCCCCCAGATTGCTTTCTGGAAATTTCCCATCCAAACCAATTTGTGAGATTTTAATTGCACTGACAATTCAGAGACCTAGAAATATAAGTCCAAAATGATTGCTGTCACAACACCAGATCCATTGAAATTCAGTCTTGAGGCTGTGCAGCACTACAGCATTGTTGGTGTGCATTAAATGTAAAGGTTCAACATAAGCTCCAATTTATGTATTCATGTTTCAAATCACATTTCTAGGTTTTAGTTCTTCCCCCACTGAAAAATAATGATCATTGTTGGTTTAGTGCAAAGCTGCACTTAAGAACATTGTATTGTGCATCTTTTCCTGTATTTTGTCGTTAATGTAAGCTCTCCTGTGGCTTTATTTAGACCAAAAAGATAAAGAGAGATTATTTTGGTTTAAAGCTTTATGTCTTTTTCATATTGCTAACAAAATTTTAGTTCAGGAGATAAGAATCTAGAATAATTAATTACAGATGGAAGGATTTCTCATAGAAATGCTGTCAGTTGCCACGTATAAAATCTTTAATTCCTAAAGTTCATCGCCTTACAAGATAAATATTTTTTGCATGTTCTGTAATACTGTTAAGTAGTGAGTACTTGATCCATTTATTTGGAGAGTACAGAAAATATTCTGTCTCATAAAGAAAATTTTATGTATAACAGCTGGTGGTTTGCACACTTGTTACATTAGCTATTGTAACCACACCAAATCTTGTGTAGTTTAAGCTGCTCAATATGTTTAGCTGCCTTTTTTTTAAATTATTATAGACATTCATTAGCCAAGCAAATTAAGTTTATCTACTTTGGCAGACAATTATGCTACAGGAGTTTATCTTGTAGACTTCCTATGGTTAGTTGGAATTCAGCAATACAGTGGCTGCAGTTGAAACTGGCGTATGCATCTATATGTCTTGAGCCAATTTACAGTTGATGTGTGTCTACCAAAGGTAAACATCGGAAGAGTCCAAGAATGTATAATCTGTCAGAAAATGCTTTTAAATTTGTTATGTTTCCATCAGAAAGTTTGTTCAAAATTTCATAATTCTATCTTACTGTCTGTGAAACTCCCCAAATATTTCCTTTCCCCATGTGACAGACCTTTTTTGTGTGTATACAATCGCTAGCCAAACACTAAATATTTATCTTTTTAAATCCCATCTTGTAAACCAGTCTTCATTATTCCTACCTAGGTTACTTTTTGCCTGGTTTCTCCATTTGTTTTCTAGATGGGGTGTGTATATACCTCTGTTTCAGATACTTTTTCACCAGGGTGTTCCCACTCCCACTGCCATTGGGCATCTGGTCACATCTATATAAAGTTCTGTATAGAGTTCTCTTTTAAAACTTTCTTCTTATTTTGTAACTGCAAGAGGCTCATGCCTATAAAGTTAATGGTTTCCCTAATATAAAGATATTACAGAAGGTGTTTCTCACATTTATGAAATTATATAAATAATTGCAACTTGTAATTCAGTAAGAATTATCCTACTATAATATATAGAAAGGAATGTACAATGCTAATTAGAAAATTATCAATGAGACCAACAGTCTTTTGATTCGCTGTTTCCATTTGTAGCAGATTACTCGTGTAAAAGGGAAGTTTCTTCATCTCTTTTTCCCTAGAGAAGTTTAATGGATAAAACTAATGCCTAATTATTATATCTTTTTTGGGAAGTCTACCATAAATAGGGTGATCTCAAATATTCATTATGCTAAGGTACAGCATAAAGGAAGGGAGTATTTCCTGAGTCTGGCTACAGGGAAATAAAACAGGTATTGAGTTGGTTGCCATTGAGTGCTATTCTATTCCCCATAGTAGGGCTGATGTAGGATATGTAGCAGCAGCATTATGGCAATTCTTACCTGCTGAAAAGAGCTTTTAGGTCCATTAGCAACCAAATACAAAAGAAAACAGATCTGGTATCTGTTAAAAAAATACCGAAAGCTCTGAACAGAGAAGTCTCTTATCATTACTATTTTTCAAAGCTTTATCAGTCTGCTTGGGGTAATATATGACACAAATCTAAACTAATAGCTCCAATTTTGTTTAATTCTATGATTGTCCTCTCTCTCTGCAGTAGATATGCCATCAGGCAAGGTTCCTATTTCTAGGATGCACCTAAGGCATCTATGGTAATAAAAGTTTTTTATTTTTGTTTGGTTTTGGTTTTTTTTTTAATGGACAAATATTAATGATGATTAATGAGTCAAAACAATTTTTTTCTCCATCCAAGTCAAGGACTAGGAGATAAATCATCATGTTTCATGATAAAAATGAGTATCAGACTGGAAAATGGAGACCAGAAATTAGACTTAGCTGGTAAATAGAAAGGTGAGGGGTTGACCTATTTTTTGCATTTGATTTGTTTGTTCTAAATTTATGGCTGTTCCACAAAGTAAGAGAGGTGAAACCGCCTGGTGCAGCAGGCACAAGCAGAAAGCCTGTCACTTGTGCTGCTTAGGAGATGCAGAACAGGCAGCCAAGCCTCTGAAGAGAGAGACATGAGTTGTATTTCTAAGGACCAAAGAGCACTGAGCAGATTTGCCGTCACTTGGAAATTAGAGTTAACTGAATTGAAGCCTGAGATATTGAGGACCTGCCTACAGGGACATAGTAGACAGGAGAAGTTGTGAATGTGCCTTGTTATACCTCTGTTGTAAGAAGTTGTATTTCTATTTTTTATTACAGTAAAATTTGCCCCTTTTTTTCTGAATTTAAAAGCCTTTTGAGCTTCTTTGGGGAGTTCGCTGTAGAAAAAGATAAAAGTAGATCTGTCTAAATGCTTTGGCTGTCTTGGGATCCCATCAGATGCTCTTTGCTTTTTTTTGTCCCAACGGTTCATAATGTGGTAAGCCTGACTGAGAAAGCATAATTTGCCACTGACAGTAGGGCTGTGGCTAAGCAGAAAAGAGAAAGCTTGGCCATCATGGTTTCATCTAGTAAGGAAAACATGTCATTTTGGCTCTTTCCTATGCAGCAGCATCACTGTTCCTGCCGACTTCTGTTAACTGCAGAAGATGTAACATTTTTATATCTGTTCTCATTCTTAAGTTAATGTCTTGTTCCTGCCTACCTTATTCATTCTCTACCTGTCTCTTGTTCTGTTGTCATTATGTTATAAAGACTGATTTGAGTAGTCAAGATGATTTCCTTCATACCGCTGGTATGAGCCAGTCATGATAAAATAGCTAAAAGCAGCGCCCAAAATAGCAGAGCACAGGTATAGGTTTGCCAGAGTGATTTGATAGGAATTACTGTATCTGTCCTTCTGTGGTGTACTGTTACGAGTGAGACCCAGCCCTGTGAACAAAAATTGCTCTTTCTTCTTTTGCTTTATTTTTCTTCTTTCTGTTTTTCTTGGGAGCTAGAAACAAGAGCAGATAACGACAGAACCAGCAACACCTTCAGCCACCTCAATATTTTTTTCCTTCTCAGATTAGGGGGAAGTAATTTTTTTACCTTCACAAACGTCTAAAATTCTGTCTCAGGATTCACCTCTCATTCTAAAGGCTCTGCGCACTGAGAGAAGAAGGAACAGAACATTTGTTCAAATGGAAGTCTTGGGGTTTGACATTTTCTGTGGTTTGGCTGTTTTACCTCCTTTTTTCTATACCCCTCTTATGAGGAAGATTTCCAGTGGCAGTTGTTGCCATGGTACTAAGCAGGATGAGGTGTCTACTCCAATCTTAAAACTGTGTTTATGGTCATTTTGTGACAAATTATCTCTTCTGACAAGTCAGGCTTGTTTACGCAGAATTAATACAGCACCACTTCTCTTATTCTAAAGTGAAGAAAGGCTCTTAAGGTCATTCCCCGTGTGTCAAGGCAAATGTGAGTTTCAGCAGTGCTGGAAAAGCCTTAGAATTAGTTCTGTCCTTCCACTCCCTTGTTAGCTGTTCAAATGAACAACCGCTTCACGCCCTGCCGAGCAGCTGATTGGCCTTGGAGGAAAGAAGCATCTGAAGCAGTATTAATGTTTCATTCAAAATCATGAGAGCTAGGGAGGAGGGGAGGGGAATTAGGGAATTCAAAACCCCAAATCAGTACTGCCTTTTATTTCACCAGGCCCTTTTCTCTTGAGCAGTATCCCTAATTGTCTCCCACTCTGGATTTCCTCTCAGGACGGGCTTGCTAACTTTGTGAGATGTTTTTGCCAAGGGTAGACTAACCGTGTACAGAAAGGAGTTTAGTTCTCCCTCTTCCCTTTGCTTTTCTCTCTTGGTTCTCCATGTCTTCTCGCCAGCCTTGTTAACAGTAGTGTGACGTATGCTGTACAGGAGATGGAGAAGCATAGAAGCCCTGCCCTCCCTCCATCCTCTGCTATTTTCCCTTTACGAATCATCACTGCTGCATCAAGACCTAGTATGTTTAACATGTAAAAATCCCTTCTTATTTTCTCAGTAAGCAAAACATATCAGAAAGTTGTATAATTAGTGCCTTAAAATGAGCATACTAAATGTGATAAACCAATCAGTAAAGGAGTACAGTAGAATGCATGACAGCCAAAATAGCAACTGCATCTGGGAAATACACAAGACCATGGAATCCAACAGTATAAAGTGTCCAAAGCTGTAAAAGAGGAGCAATTCCTACTTTTTTTTGTAGGAGCTTGATCCATGGTTAGCAGCCATTCCAGTGTATTTATTGCAATTGTAGTATCATTGATGTTAAAAGAAACATCATCTCAAAGTGGTGGTGTGGTTTAACCCCAGCAGGCCACCAAGCACCATGCAGCCACTTGCTCACTCCCCTCCTGCCAGGATGGGGAAGAGAATCAAAAGGGTAAAAGTGAGAAAACTTATAGGTTGACACAGTTTAATAGGTAAAGCAAAAGCCATGCACACAAGCAAAGCAAAACAAGGAATTCATTTACCACTTCCCATGGGCAGGCAGGTGTTCAGCCATCTCCAGGAAAGCAGCAGTCCGTCATGTGTAATGATTATTTGGGAAAACAAATACCATCATTTAAAATACCCCACACAACACACACACACATGTTCTTCTTTCTTCCCCCAGCTTTATATGCTGGACATCATTTAATATGGAATATTCCCTTGGTCAGTTGGGGTCAGCTGTCTGGGCTGTGTCTCCTCCCAGCTTCTTGTGCCCCTCCCAGCCTACTTGGTGGAATGGTGTGAGGAGCAGAACAGGCCTTGATTGCTTAGCAACAACCAAAACAGCAGTGTGCCACCAACACTATTCCCATCCCAAATCCAAAACATAGCACTACACCAGCTGCTAGCAAGAAAATCAATTCTATCCCAGACGGAATGATGACAAGTGGGTATTCACATAAGATCTTAGCTTCATTGTAAATAGTATAGCGCATGCCAGGGTTATTAAATCTGAAAACATTGCTAATAACTAACATTTTTTCTATCATAGGAGTAGAAGAAAATGTTAAGATACATGTGTTGCATAGCTATCCCTTAATTAACAACGAATGACCCCTTTTACGATGTTTCAAGCAGTACTGTCCCCAGTAAATGACAGCAAATGGGTGCTACATCTTTGAGTACCCCTGAGATAAATATTAATGTTGAATTTTAAAACCCAAATGTTGCTTTTCTTTTACCTATTAGATAGTCTTTGGAAAAAAGAAGCGAGCAAAAGCAAGCTTTTACAGACTATTTCCTGACTCAGCAATTGAATGACAGGAACAATGCTGACATGCCTCATTCAAGATGAAGGAAGGACTTAGCCCCAGCTAAGGAGGACTATGAACATACAAAATGACATAGGAGATGTTAAGCTGTAAATCCAACAAATCAGATATTACTCTAAAATATCTTAATACAAACTTGTTTGAGGCAGGTATGTTGTTGTTGGAGTATGGTGAATCTATGATTTAGTTGACTGGAACAGATTACTAGTTAGGGACTGTGAAAACTAAGCCTCTTTTCTTAACTGTGGGACGCTTGGGATGTCATCCTGGGGAAATGTCTCAGTGTTGCTTTTCCCCTGCCCTTTCAGTTGCCTTTTCAGTACTGATAGGCAGTTAAAATTCCGGCTAATCCCCTGTCTGTAATCAGAGAAGAAAGCAGGGCACGTCTCAAGTGTGATGTCAGTAAAGCGCTGAGCAGAAAACTGCCTAAAAAGCAGCCAAGAGAAATCATTAGGCCCAGGGACTTAGGTGGAAAGTAGTCTTCCTGAATATGGCGCACTCTGTTTTCATAGTGAACGGGCATCAAGAGCCTGAGCTTTGTTGGGGCCTCCCAGCACTTTACTCTTATAAATAATAAACAGAACATATTTTCCTCCTGTGTAGGTTAGCAAATAGAAATATTCCTCTATTATCAGCAAGGAGGCCATAACTGAGAGGCAGAAGTTTGATGGAATATGCATTCAAATGGGAATAAATAAAAGCATAAGGGGGATTTCAAAACGNTCTCTGTTCGTCTGTTTTTTGTGCTGGGCTTAATTGGAATGTTTAGCTATGGAATTTATCAATGATATCAGTTTGCAAGCTTGGATTTATGTTTTCAGACCTAAATCCCACCCCACAGTCTAGCTTGCATCTGACTGTGCAGCAGTACTAACAGGGTGACTTTACTTTCCTTTTGCTTGGATTTTCATGGGCTGGGTTGGATTGCAAATGTACGTCTCAGATTGATAGCATTTGAAACCGAAACCAGAAGGACTGACCATAAAGGTAATCCTTTTCCTATTACTGTAGAAAAATGCACAACCCAAAGTATGTTTCTTAGAGGGAGAGGCCTTTTTAATGTGCTCCCATTCTCCAATTTGCCTCGCCCCAACGCATGCTTGGGATTAAACAGTGTATTATATATTTGTTTATTAATTTGTCATATAGAATCAGAGAATCATTTTGGTTGGAAGAGACCCTTGGGATCATCGAGTCCAACCATCTGCCTTACTCTACAAGTTCTCCCCTACACCAGATCCCTCAACACCATTTCCCTGGGCAGCCAATTCCAGTGCCTGACAGCTCCTTCTGGGAAAAATTTTTTCCTAGTGTCCAGCCTAAACCTACCTTGCTGCAGCTTGCATCCATTCACTCTTGTTCTATTGCTAATTGCCCTTGAGAAGAGACCAGCACCAACCTCTCTACAATGTATACCTCAACACGCATGTTTCACTCATGTTTCAGAAACTCGTAAAACAAACCACCCACCCCATACATGAAACTTCTCTAGAGAAATTGGTTACCGGTGAGGTAATTCTACTTAGCAGCCTGCTGGCAGCCCAAACTTCCACAAGTTTGGAAGTTTGGAACACGCAGATCTTTCAAGCGTATCTCCTTCTCCTTTCTTTTTCCTTCTCCCCTTTCCTTTTTCTTCCTTTTTAGCAGTTTTTTTCTTAAGTGAATATAAGCTTATCCTTACAAGTGAAATGTCTTGTGTTTTCTTAATGTTCATATTATAGTAATTAAAAAAATCATGCTCTTTTCCTACACTCATCTGATTTTCTCCAAGTTGGGGGCAAAATTTAATCCTGCTGTAAATCAGATTCCAAAAGCTGCTAAACCAGAGCCACTAAATCAGACCTCATGACTTCTGTAGTACTACTTTCACTCAAAATAATCTCAGAGAGTAAAATTTCCAAAGAAATGTACTTGAGTGGAACTACTCGTACCCCACTGAAAATGAGTGGGAATTTGACATATGAGCTCTTCACTTATTTCTGAAAATCCAAGCCTTATAATTTATGCTCACATAAATTAAGAAATGACAGCTTCTGTTCAAAATACTTATCCAAGTATTATAATGATCCATTTTGAATGGTCTCATCTCATTTATTCCATTTTGTATTACTTGAATAATAAATGTGTGCAATTAAACTAAAAAATTCTTCCTCAAGAATGTAAGAATGTGATCAATTTTCCCCTCAGTGCTATGCACTGTCAGCAAAAGTTAGAAATTCACAATGTGAAAAGTAATCTTCGCTAACATAGTGAGGCAAATAAAGGTTGTTAAATGTCAACCCAAGGGTGGGAATAGTGCTAATTTAAAGGAAATGGGATCACAGAAACTTCCTGAAAGTGGGATGTATACAAGCACCTGATTCTAAACAGAAGATTTAAAATACTTCACATAATATGGTGTCTATTTTTTCATAATATAGTCAAGCTATCAAAAGTGCGATTTTTATTTTTTTAAAAATCTCATTTTATTTTTTTTATTTTTGGGGATCAAGCGAGACCAGGATAAGTAGTGGAAATTGGTGGGTGCTTTATTTACCTATGGATGTTGGATGATAAGGAAAAAAGTACTGAGTGTTCAAAAAAATTGTCCTAAAATCATTAGGATGATTTTAGGACAAAATCACCAAAAAATTAGCTATAACTGAAAGCACATCCCAGTTAGCAAGGAAAGTGGGTTGTAGCTGTCTCTGGGGAGCTGAGAAGAAACCCACATTACTATTTTTAGAGACCAGAAGATGGCAAAACAGTGGCTAGAAATTTACCATCAGCTTACTCTATTATGTATGTTTGTTTTTCCCTTAGAAGTAGCAGAATTCTTGGAGTTCTTCAAAAGCCAAGGAATTCCCCAGATCTGAGAGCGATTCAGCTGAGCAATTCTTGGGGGAGAAGACATGAAAGCTGTGGTTCAGTGTTTCCACACTGTTTTCTTAACTATCCCACTGCTGTGGTATTACAGTTTCAGGGAACAAGGGGCTGCTGCCAATATTCTCTTCTTTATAGTCTCATTGCAATTCTGAGGGAGTTGTTTTCCCCTTGGAACAACCTTAAGGAAGAGCAGCCACGAGTCTGCGAGAAGAATGTTGCAAAGTTGATGGTCCCTTCTGTACATTGGTTTATGTACGCCCACCTGGAGAAATGAGTGCTTAACATGGAGGGTACATCAGCGATTATAACTGAACTTATAACTGAACTTAAAGTCTTAAAAAAACTGGAAAAATAACCATTATAGTTTCTCTCTCTGGTAAAGTTGTTTATATTTATTGCTTGAATGAACCTAATTCATTTGAAATTACATTTTGGTGGAAGTAAGATACTGTGCAACTGGTGGTATTTCACTGCAGAATAACCCCTGAAGGGATTTGTAATCCCCTGGTACTAACATCATCTAATAGTGAGCCAAATTGAATAATAAGCTCAGTGCTATGAACACAGCTTCGCATTCAGCCTCATTCTGTTTTAGTTAGCATTGCCTAGTAATTAATTATTATTCTGTATTTATGCTATCAATGACATCCAGAGGCTGGCCTGAAACGCTTGAGCCCCTGGCAGCAGCAGCAGCAGTATATATACATGCAGATATTTTGTTCTCTCCCTATAAATGCATGCTGTAGTCTGTCTCTTAGAAGATTTGTTAGTAAGTCTTCCCTGTAGGTAAAAAAACACAAAACAGTACATACTGGACATCAGTCAAAGACGCACAGTGACACATAGCTTACTAATTACTATTAATGTTTACAGGATTTGGAGTGTCCTAATTGATTTTGGCACTGAAAATGCAGTCTGTTAAATTGCTTGTCACCTTTGTTTCATCCTAGGTCTCACTGAGAATCTCATATGCAATTAACTGTAATTGCTATACTGTATTTATCCTAAAGTGCGCAATACATTGCTATTTTGTTGTTTGGATCTAAAATTGGGGAGTTAAGTGCTTACAACAGCACAATAAGGGGATATTTGTGGTGAGGATTGTTTGCTTTTCCACAGTAGAAAAATATGATGATTTTAACATAGTTCATATTCCAAACTCATAGTTCTCCTGTACTTGAACTCTAACTTTAGAGAGAGTAGCTTGTGCATAGAGAGATGGCAGGTAAATCTCCATTACCAACACATGTGGCCCAACGAGAGGAGTTTGATTTGCTGCACACCACTCTGATTAAAGGCCTGGGTGTCCCTGGTGTGCTGCTGGTGAAGCAGCAATGAAGCTTATGCCAGTTGCCAGCATACATCAGGCAAGCCTCAAGCACCAACTGCAGGAGGACCATGCGTCCACATTGCTGAACTTTGGAGTCTGGCTTCAACCTTGGTTCCACCTGAAGGAAAACTACTTCAAACACACCAACCAGTGGCGTGTCTCACTGAAGTGAGTACCACCGGGCTCCAAGTATAGATACAAGGCAAATCTGCACCAAAAAGAATCCTTCTCCCTCACCCATCAATGCTAATTCATTAATGTGGGCATGTCATTTAGGAAGACTAGGTCTAAGGATGTGGAAACAGATTGTTATGCTATCTGTAAGGTGGGGCAATTGTTTTCAGCATATGGAATTGTACAGTAGTTCTTGAAAGGAATGTATTTCCTCCAAATATTCTAGGTTACAAGGTGGAAGAAGAACTGAGTTGCTCACAGGAATTCATCTGCCGGTTTAGCCTGGCAGTATGTTCTATTTAAGCAGCCAAAGCTCCAGAATTAACACAGACTCTCCAGAAAGGTTAATAAAAGAAAGAGCTTTGCCAAGAAGCCATCTAGGACAATGAAAAAGTGAAGCCCTTCCTATAGATAAAGGACAGGAATCATCAAAGTTTTCCTTCATGGAAAATGGAAAGCTAGATTTTCTCCTAATACCCCTGCTTTTTGGATGTTGGAGAGCACAGGGGTGTTGTTCAAGTTTAGACTTGCAGCACCTGCTCTTTTTATTCCATAGTGGATTGTTCAAGGAACAGCTAATCATAAGTTTCATTGCTGTCCTTGTCAAAAGCAGAGGATATTCTTTAGTTCCTCATATTATAAAACTAGCTGTTCTAATTTTTCTGGAAAAATAATTTCAGGAGATAATATCTAGATCTAGCCAAATTAAATTAATTAAAGGAAATGCAAATCCAGTAAAATGAGAGTGTAGATTCTACTTGCTGCAAGCACAAAATCTCTCCAAGACTCTGGGTATAACAAATAATGATGGTAATTGGACATCTAAAATACTAGAAATATCTTCTATCAGAATGCAGAGTGAAAACAAAGACTATTTAATTTGAATTTGTTTTACCTACTGCATGTGGCAAGACACGCCATGGGCTGATTTCCAGCACATTCAAACTATTTTAGAGCTTACTTTTTAATCCAATTAATTATTTTGCTATTCTCCATTCAACTAATTATCAGTTCTTATATAACATGTAAAATGGCATTTTGATAATAAAAGATTACTGCAGATTTTGCTTTAGAGGAAAGCACAGCAAGAGTGAAATCTGCAGAAATCCAAGTTAAAAGAGGCTATTAACTTTGATAGCAATGACACGTACGTATCTACAGCACAAGAAGATGGGATATATTACATGGGGTATGGAAGACTGCTGCAAAACTTTACTCTAGAAATCATTTAGGATTGTACATAAATACCATTGCTCGGATTTTCTGCTTAGATCTTCCAACATTGTTATATTTATCAAAATCTATGTTTCATTTCTTTATTACAGATTTTGATCATAAGTGGTTTTAGTGGTATTTCAGGGTTCTGGGATCTACTCTGAAAAAAAGTCTTTTGGTTTGCAACCTAAGAATTGCTGCTCAGCAATTCCTTTATGCTGCAGACTATGGTGACACGGCTTTTCTGTACCAATTTCTTTCTGTGAAAGTCTGCTCAGGGTGTCAGTTGGTACTTAACGTGTGGTGGCAGTATGCCTACTGTGTCTCACAGAAAGCAGGTGCATTTGGAGAGATGACAGCTTTCTCAGAACTCAATTATTTAACTCCTTTATAACTAGATTATTTGAAAAAGGCAGGCCATCGGTTTAGTGGTCAAAATCTTGCTTCTATTTAGAAGAATGCATCACTTCTAGAATGTATCCCTTCTATTTAGTTGCAGGCTGTCTTACTAGAAGCAACTGGAAAGTTGCTAGACTTAGAATTAGAAGTGAGAAGATCCAGGTTCCATTCTGAACTTTTCAACTTGTTTACCTAATTTCACCTTGAGCAACTGTGCTGCATTTTGGTTTCTGTTGCCTATTTGTAAAAATACAT
>VZTM01014357.1:703-12474 GCA_013400555.1 Jacana jacana
ATGAAAGGAAATGCTGAGAGTAGTGTTAATGTTTCATAGCCTGACTTTGCATGTCTGCACCACAAGGATGTCAAAATGATAAATGCAATAGTGAATAAATTTTAGATTGCATGCCCTAGAAATATGCACAAGCTTGGAGTTAAAATTGCATTTCTTATTTCCTTCGTTTCTATTCGATGCATTATTTGACCTCTTTCAGTTTGTTGGAAAAAGAGCTTCATGCTGCCAGTCAAACAAATTACTCATAGCTTCTTGATAATTAATATTTTTACATTATGTAAAGTGTTTCCCTATATAACTAGTATAAACCTTTTATTACATTAGCTACCTATTTTTTAGCCTCCAGTACTTTGTCAATGACTGCAAGAAGTGATTTATTCAATTTTGGAAAAACTAGTACTGGGTAATTCTTGCACAACTTTTAAGGAACTTCCAAATGATCCAGAAGAACGCTAAACCATAGAAACATGGAACAGCCTAGGCTGAAAGGGATCTCAAAAGGTGATCCTGTCAAATTGGTTACAGAAAAGGTAGCATAGATGAGATTATCTACCAGGACTGACCAGGTCTTCAGAGCTGACAGCTTTGTGAAAAAGTTGTTACATTCATAAGAGAAAACCAAAAGTGTTTCCTATGAACTGCTTGTTGTAGTTAATAGTCTGAGCAGATTTACAGTCATGCAACTTCTAATTATTTCTCAGCAATGTCTGGATAAGTATGTACCACTTCACAACTATTTAAAAATCTATGTAAGATTGGGCTTTGCAATGACGGTTACTAACAGCATCATGGCAATGAATATCTTTGTATCATAACAAAATGTCTATGCCTTTTATTTTGCATAGCATTTTTATTTTCTATTCTAACCTTTGTATTTTGTGAATGTTTAGAAGGAATAATTTATTAAGCTTTTAAAATACAAAGGTGAGTAATTGAATTCTTATCACGCTTTAAGGAATTTACAGATGGTCCTAATGAGCTGTAAATCACAAAATACTTGTTCCCAGAAGAATTTTCTTACAAGACAGCTATTCTTAGAAATGGAAGATTACTTCAGTGTTGATAATGTTTGCTCTATCACTATTGAATGCTAACTACTTGTAATTTTCCATTACTTTACAACAGTGCAGCCTACCTAGCTGCTATCTGTGATATGATCACTATGTAAGGATATAAAATATAGGAGAGCCCTGAGCAGTCAAAAGAAGAGTCATTACTATGGGAAAATGTCTGCTCAAGCATTCATCACAAATAGTGTAACAGATTTTTGAAAGCAGAGTTCATGCTATACCCGTTGCCAATATCAGTACAGCATCCTTTTTTACCAGGCAATAAAATCCCCTTTTCTGAAAAGGTTGGTTTAGACATATCCACAGTCTTAAATGTCATTTATCATTTTCTTATCATTTTGGAAAGCTCTTTTTATTAAAGTCAGAAAAAAAAAACCAAAACAGTTCCCATCCTTTATTTGGCATATGTCAAACTTTTAATTTCTACTGAGAATCTCATAAGGAACTCTTCTGTACATCAATGAAGCCATTCCAGTTGTGTAGCTTTCAGTTTGGTTGGATTTTTCAGTCAGGTCCAGAGTATGGTCTTAAGTATTCTCAGAGTCTGACATAAGGAGTCAAAATGAAATTGTGAAGGAGAGTGACTATGCACTGCAGCAGGTGGCCTTAAGGGGTCACAGAATCTCTGTCCTTTATAGATTTTAAAAATTCGTCTTGATTTACTAAAGAATCCTGATCTTAAAATCATAGTTAACTATACTTTGAACGGGAGGTCTGATATCTTTCAAGTTATTTGTCATAACAGCTTGTTTTGCAGAAAAATCAGAAGTCATTAATTTCATTTTCACTTGTGGTTTTTTGTTTGTTTGTTTGTTTGTTTCCTTTCCTTCTATAAAACTCTCCAGTGGCAGTTATGTGCCTTGAAGTTAATTGAAGGTTTCTCAGTTGTGGAGACATTTGCTGATAGCGGCAGCGGAGCAAATGCTGGGTGGCAGGACACCAATGATGATAAAGGTCAGATCAGTTAAGGTCCAGGAGCCGAGACAGTTGGTGTTTGGGACCTTTCAACTTTGGAATTTGAGCTGTCACAGACTTTTATGTGTTCATCTCAGTTTTTCTGAGTGATGGGGAGGGTGAAACAGGCTGTGAAATGGGCACTGGAACAGGGTGCCCACCACCATCCTGTGACCCACAGAAACACTTATTCTCCTCTCTGCTGTCACCATGGTGAGGAAAAGGGTTGTTTGACATGCTGATAAAGGAGAAAGTCTTAATCACCTCATCTAAAAGAAAAGAGTAGTAAGTTATTTTATCATTTTATGTAACCTCTAACTACTGGGTAATTTTCTTTTTTACCAGTGTCTGTCCATTGCACAAATACTTTTCATAATTATCTATTATGAAGTTTTCACATAAAAGTGAAGAGCCTATGAAATTTAATCTGGCTTGGTGTTTGGAGTTAGTAGAATGAAATGCTGAAGGTTTGGTGCTGGGTTATGGTGACAGTTATGTATAAAGGATAAAGAAACTGGATAGTTGGTATGCCCTGTGATGGGAATCAGTCTGATGTGGAACCAGACACATGGGATCTGCTGGAATTAGACTGCAATTAATTCTGGCGTGGTAACCTCTGAGCTGTAGTGCAGGTGGCGGGTGCAGGAGGAACTACCTGCACGTACCAGCACAGACGTTGAGAACCAAGGTTTCTGTCATTATCTTTTTTTTTCCCCTGGTCTTTGCATCTAAAGTCCCACACCCACATTAGGCTTCATGGACAGGAGGAGAGAGGACAGCTGTGATGTAAGAAAGAAAAAGATTTGGAGGACTAAGTTGTTTGGGGTTTTGTTGGTGGTTTCTTTGGTTTTTTTAACTGCATATAATAATGATTGTAACATCACTTTTATACTCTTTCTGTAGCAATATTGAGTTATTCCGTTCATTGCAAGTTCTCCTGTGTTTTCTTATATTTCCTTCTTCTCTATTTCCTCTTATATTTAATTTTGTTTATGTTTCTAAATGTATCAGATTTGAAAGTGCAAAGTTCTGAAACTCTTCACTTATTTAAAAGGAACTCCAACCAAATCCAGTTTAAAGTAACATTCCTACCTAGGCTATGAGATTTGAATCCTCTTGAGATCACTTGAAGCTGAGCATGAATAATAAAAGGACTTTTGTATTATATAATGCAATTTATGACTATTTTTAATAAACAATTGCTCCAAACAAACATTTTCTTCATTAGTCAAAGTGAGCCACAAATGTTTCATCACAAACTTCCTGGTGCACTCTACTATAGATTCGATACACTAGATTTTGTTTGATTTTTTTTAGTTTGTTTGTTTTTTCTGTTGCAGAATGCTGGTGGTTGCAGACATGACAGGCAGCTTTCTTCTAGGTGCTTTGAACCTATGCAGAATTGTTCCATGTGGTTGTTTCTTTTTTCTAAGTATTGATTGCATCATGAACTTTTGCATCCTGGAAATCTTTTTAAATAAATTAACAAGCTTTTGTGCAATGAAGCATAAAATTTAGCTGTATTTCATTTTCTCCATGTATTGGAGACTATTTCCTAGCGCTGTTTCTGCATCCCCAATAGGTTGTCCGCTTTTGGTGCAATGGTGGTTGCCAGTCTCAAGGGCTTTTGGTGACTCCAGTGATTGTCAATATAGTGAGACAGGACTACTGCTAAGGGTCAAATGAGAGAGAAGCCCTGGTGGGGCTGGTAGATCCACTTCTGGCACAATCTTGAGCACCCTGATTTGTCACTAAGTTCCTATGTGTGTTTCTTGGAGATCAATTAATGAGATGATGAAGTTTCTACCAAAGGACACTTGAATACATGCCTGATTGGCAAAAGCACTCTGCACCTAGGGTGCTCCTCAGAGCTGTCATGACTCAATTTTCAGAATAACTCTTCCAATTGAATGCAAAAACCTTTTAGAGTTTTAAGCTCCCGTTTCTTAGGCTTGTAGACATTAAACTTCTGAAAAACCCTGGCCTTTTGTGTCTCACTGGGCTCTCTCCTGAGTCATCTCCCATTTGTTCAACTTTCAGTGATTTCAGCTGTACAGAGGAATACAGCCTCGCATGTGCAATTCTGCACATATATAGATGAATTTCATTGGTGTTCAGGATTTAATTCTGACAGATGTGATCAGATAATACATTCTGAAGGTAGGCTAGCTTTATTTGCTTTTTGGCTTTTGAGTTTCAGTTGCAAGATATCACTAGATGGGCATTTAGGTTTTTTAGATTGTTTTTAGAAATAGTGCTGCTTGGTTTGAATTTTTTTAAGTTGTGAAAGTAAAGATGTACTTTAATATGTAAGTTTTGCAGGAAGCAAGCAATTCTCTAATAGCAGATGATATTTTGCTAATCACTAGGAGATTGAAAATCCTTTAAGGTATTTTTCAAGATACAGCTTAATGTTTGTGTATTGTGATTTCTAACTGATAAAGCATTTGCAAAATGTTTACTTCGGAAAAAAGGCCACACTTTAAGAATGAATTTTGGAATCACTAAGAGTGCATGTGTGCTGATTTTTGGAGAGATGATTGTCTCTCTTTAATATCTTCTATGTTTCTGGAACTTGAGCTGTTGTTTCTATTCGGTTGTAGTTGTGATACTGTGCTCTGCTGATGCAGGGAGAAACAGCTCAAGGCTGTTTGTGGATGTGGCTGTTTGTACTCACAGAGAAATGTTCCACAGGAATGTGCTTCTTGAGTTAATATCACATGAGCTGCCTTATGTAATCCTCTGAATTAAACACAAAGGAAAAACATTCAGAGCATCCCTCCCTGATAACAATTTCGGCTACCTCCACAATCTGGCTGGGAACCCAGCTATAGTGTAAATGACAATGCTTTGATGCATCTGCTCCTTTATCAGTTTGTTGCTAAATTATACAGATTTATTCATTGAAATCTGAAGGATAATAGAAAAGCGCAAAGTATTTCCATATCTATAGCACTATTTTGCTTTATATCACAATGCAATCAAATCCTTTTAAGTGTTATTGGATTAAGTAAAATTTTGTCTGGCACAAAATGGCTAAGGGGTAGCTGCTTGAGTAATCAGCAGTCAGAACTTGATTACTAGTTAATACAGAACTTGCTCTCTAAATGCAGTAAAATATTTTTCATATTTTCATTAAGTTTTTGATTTTAATCATAGAGAAATGTATGCAAACAGTTCAAAGAAATTTAGAACAAGAACCCTGTTACTTATTTCAAAAATTAAAGTTTTAATTCCTAGATATCTTTTGGTTTTTCCTCATAATCTATTACTAGAATTTTTAAGTTAAATTATGCCAGCAGTCTCCCATGGCTAATGCCAACTAGTATTCAGGTGGCACTGACAAAGGAAGATCTCTGGCTTGCATTAAATATGAGTAGTCGTGATTGTTTACTTTATAGTAAACAATATAGTAAGATCAACTTAAAGTGTTATCATCAGCTAAGGCTATATCATAACAAACATTTGCAAGCAATAATCAAGTTTTCCACTCCTCCTCCCTTAATTAAGACCTTGCTAGGGCTCGGTATTCTCTCCCTATCCACATCTAATTTACTTCTAAAAGCACAGGAATAAACATCTTAGGTTATATGTTTTGCAAGACTCAGGTTACTGTGGGTAAACAAAGTAATGCATAAACTATTCTCTGTGTAATCATTTTTGCAAGAGCCTTTCTAGTGGGGCTACTGCATAATTCTAAAATATCAGGAAGAAGCACAATATGACCCTATAAAAACTGTGGGGATCCCTGGTTATACTGAGTCATTGGCAATATTTTGCCATGGACTTCAGGGAACATACAATTTAAGCCTCTGTATGCTATTAAATGACCTTTTATAGAATGCAATAGTGAAATGAAAACATATTGTAAAAAATACTGGGAATTCTTGTGAAAGTGGTGTTTTTTGGGGTTTTTGGTTTGGGTTTTTTTTTGGTAATTGTGATTGGAGTGTCCAGTTGTTTGAATTTTGTAGTGCATTTAAAATGGGATCACTTTTTTGGTACCTCAGAACTTCAATGTTTTTCGGAAATGCTCAGTTATAAATGGCTAAGAAAGACAAGGAAAAGCTAAATTGCATGTTGATAAATCTATAAAGCTGATAGTACTCGATGGTAGTTAAAATAGGTGGTATTTTTAAAGTCTTTCTACATGTAAGCTCTGACATGAAACCAAATATAGTGTCTTAAATAATTGATAATGCACTACCTAGTCTCTATACCTATGTTAAGAAGTGAATGTTACCCTGTAGTTACAAAATTTTTATGGCCCTCCATGAGAGATTTCGGAGAAGTTAAGTGGAATCTTCTCCTCTCTTGTTCTGCTAGGTCAGTTTTTTTCACTCTGGACTAAGGCTGTCTGTCTGGAAATAAACGTTTACAATGAGGTGCACACAGTGTGGGTATCGTTTAGAGCTCACATGCTAAACTTTTTTAGAGATGTTCCCAGTAAAATGCTTTTCTAAAGCCAGAGAGATGTGATGGGTGGGGATGGCTGCTGCAGCTGTGTCTGCACAGAACCAGCTGCCCTGAATGCTGCTGTTTCCCAGGATATTTTAAATCTTGTATTCTCTCTTTTACCGCAATTGGCCTTTGCAATTAGAGGTTTGTCAATACCAGAGCATAGTACTGGAAACAGTGAATCTGGTAGCCTTCAAAAGATAGTATTTGTAGGATCCATGCCTTGAAGGTCATTCAGTAAGTTAGCTCTAATGAGACATCCTCTACTGGTATAAACATAATGGAATAGATTAGTGAGACAAGAATGCAAAATCACCAACACTTCTTTAGACCAAGCTTTAGACCTTAACTAAATAAAATAATATCTGAAAACTTCCTACCAAATTTTGTTTCAGTGTTTCCAAAAGACTGCATTTCTTTAAACAGTTTGGTGCTTCTAAATAAAACGCCTCAAAGCCTTTCTCTGAGATGCGAACTGTGTTCTTATGTATTTGATTAAACAGTGATATCTGAGACTTGGCAATGGTATATCTGTTCTTGGAGTATGGGAGTCATACATAAAGTGTTGCCTATAGTGAGGCAAGAAGAATACAACAAAAGTGCCTAGAAATTCTTTATTCCAATTTAGTTGGAAAGACTCCAGCAGAAAGCAATAGCACCTGCTGCTTTTGCATGAAACACTTGGACACACGGCAATTGAAAGAAAAAAAGGAAAAAAGAAGACTTTAAAGGGATTACGCATTATTGACATTTAAGTACTGCATTCAAGGAGATCTGCATGCATAATAGAAGTTCCCTTTTTTACATATAAATATTGGGGTCTGTTCCCCATGTTCAAAACTAAAAAATAAATAAGGGGCTCTACTAGTAATTTTTGAATGACTAGATTTTATCACTTAAAATAAGAAAAAAGCAAATTTATTCTGAATGGTGAACACCTAGCAGGCTTCTGAAGATACGAAGGACAATTCTACCCAAGTCAATTTAATGCTTGGTTAGGAGCTGGAATAAAGGAGGGAGGGGGGACAAATCAGACAAGAAGATTTATTATTTATTAAAAATAAATAAATCAAGAAAACTATATAGTCTCTACAGTGTTTGCCATTGTTTGTTCTTTCTGTAGTTCTGTTTAGATCAAGTTTTTAAACTTTATTTTTTTGTTATTTGATGAAGCTGTAACAAGTTTGTTCCATTGTGAGCACAGCGTGAAATAACAGCAGGATTGTAACATTTTGGAAAACTTACATATCCTGTATGTGAGTATATCCTGCAACACAGCTCTAGGGATATCTAGGATATCAATTGGTAACATGGCTTTTGGGTGTTTGATTGTTGAATGTTAGTCAATGACCTTTGTAGCTAAGGCATCTTATCTTTGTAGACTGAAGATCAGTTGCATGTAGACAGATGTTCCAATGTGCATCAACCTGGCTAGACTTGCACAAATACTTCCAAGACAGAAAACTGCTTATAACTTAAAACTGACTTTTAATGAGACTGCATTCATTGGGGGGGGAGTTACAAATTATTATGTTCTTTGCAACATAAGTTGTGCTTAGTTTAAAAGACCAGAGACATAACTCAGCAATGCAAAAAAAAAGCTTGAAACGATGTGCAAGTGGAGAAAATGAAGTATCACTTATGCCTGTTTATAAATAAAACAGATGGGGCTTTGAGGGGAGTGTTTTGACTCCAGCCCCCCATCACTCTGCATGGGCAGAGCACCATGTCACTCCTCTGGAAACCCCGGTTCTGTAAGGCTGGCTTGCTGGAACGGCAGATCATAGTTTAAAAATTTACCTCAGCAGAGGTCTGATTACCTGTGTAATTTCCATTAGTACTCAAATAAAATAACCTATGCTGTAGATGTACCTTCAGTGGCACTTCTGCCAGTATAAAAAAGTCACGTGTGCTTTTCTGACACTGCTGAATTGGCAAAAGTTTCTGCTGTGGACTTGATTTAATCTTGAATAATATTGAAGAGAGTAGTGATTAAAATAAAAGAGAACAAAACCTCTGAAGAATATATTTAATCTAAAACTTTAAAATGCTGACCTTGATGAGGTACTTTTGAGTTAATTATGGTAGAAGAGGAGTATTCTGCACTTCAAACACTGCTGTGAGAATTCAGTACATTGATAACTCAAAGACACTTTGTGAAACCATGTGGCTCCTTGTTTTTTCTCTTGTCCTTTGGGGGCATCGCAGATTACTTTGGCCTATGCAATGTGACTGCCTTCATAAAGGTGTTTGCAGGGATTGTTTCTTCAGAGCATGCTGACAGATATGAGCATTCTGATCTCTAAAGCTGTATCAAGTGAGTTGCTGTTTATCAAACAGTTTTAGTTACCTTCTGTAATTATCACAAGTACTTTCAAATAATGTTACATCTGCTTTCTGTATTTAAAAGGGGTAGAAAGGTCACATCTGATTATTGTGTTTGTTTTTTGTTTTTTTTTTTTTTTTGTCTAAGCAAATTTTAAATGATCATTTAAATTCTCTCGTGTAAAATTGACCTTAAAAGATATTTTGTTCTATAAAAGCTGATTGTTAGTGAAATGTTGATAGTGGTGTGCTACTCAATGTTTGCATTTACAAACATCATCTGTTGTTTCCAAAATTCAGTTTGATTTATTTCACTGCAGAGTTTGCTTGCAGTTTTTAAAAGTGTGGTCATTTTTATACCTAAACCTTTTTTGTAAATGCTGCCGTCTGGAAAAATGGCAGGACCTTTCATTCTGAATTTGCCAAAACCTTTCAAGAGAGACTCTTGGAGTTTATTCCCAGTTTGTTTTTTTTCTTCTCTCTACTGAAAACTTTGAAGAAAAAGTATTTTCTTTCTGGGGGGAAAAAACCCTGTTGTATACAAAGATTAAATGTAGACTTTCATGTTCTTTTCAAAGGTATTTTATTAATACTCTTTCACTTAGTCTGTATAACAAGGGAAACTTACAGCATGGTGTTATTTAAAATAGAATGAAAAAAGTTACTGTGAAAGATTTCTGGGATTATCTGAATTTTCTTCCAGAATCATCCTTACCAGTATCTTGTATTTCAGTGTTGTGATTTTACAACTTTGGGATTAGCTTAATGGATATTTACTTTGTATTGAGTTATGAGCAAAAACCCCCAAGTTAATGTGTTCATATAACTTTGAATTTGCAAAGTCCATGTTTGTTGATCTGAGCTTCATTCCTTTGATGGCAGGCAGCAAAATATTTTGTGCTAGTATTTTTAGTATAGTAGATCTTGGTCTTTATCCCTGCAAAGTAAGTAGGAATTTTAACTTTGAGAATTAAGATTGTATATGAATATTGAGCCATGGCTCTACAAAATTGTCTAGCTTTAAAATCATACTTCATTTAAAAAATCCTTATCTTAGTGGAAAAAATAAAAATATCTGTCAGACATCTTTGAAAATTTCAGTTTATTGTGGATTAATCCAACTGGATTTGAAAGGTTAAAGAGATACATTAGAAGACAGGAAGGGTAACTCATTGTCGCTGATGGCTTCAGCCTTGGCCAGTTGTGAGGGTATCTTAGAGTCAGCTGCCATTGGGTCTATTCAACACAGGAGAAGCTTCTAGCACATTGTCATAGAAGCCATCCCTGTAAACCCCTGCTACCAAAACCTTGCCATGCAAGCCCAATACATTAGTTTTGCTTATTTTTCATTAAAGTAGTTGTGTATTGTATGTAGGTGTGTTTACATTTGAGAAGGGATACTTTCGAAATTGGAAGTGATTGAAATTATACTGAATTTTGCACCACCGTAGTTTGGTTTTCTCCTAGTATTTCCAAATATAAGATTCCTTTTGTGAATTTTTTTAAGAAGCTTGATTGGAAATAATATTGCAGTCACATTAGAGTTTGCTTGCCCTGTTTTTTAGTCTGTCTTGATCAGCTGATGTTACCGAGACCAATGTGATCAAATCTAAGATATATTTTAAGAATATTCAATATTTAGCCTTACAGCATTTCTCTCTTGTTTTTTTTCTTTTTTTTTCTCTCCATAGATACTACAACGTATTCCACTGAGCGATCTGAGCACTTTAAGCCATGCAAAGACAAGGACCTTGCATATTGTCTCAATGAAGGGGAATGCTTTGTGATTGAAACCTTAACAGGATCACATAAACACTGCCGGTAAGTCATTTGCGATGAAGTGGAAAAAAATTTTAAAAAGTCTTCTGTCCAAAAGAGACAGCATTAGAAAAAATAAACAATCAGACTTAAAAAGTTACAAAGCAGTGGAATTATGGAATTTGTCTCCACTTTGATTGGCTCACAGTCAATGAGTTGTTTTTTTTTTTTTTTTTTTTTTACAAGTCTGTAATATTTGTAAATACAAATAAGGAAATAGATAAAGCAACATTTTGATTACTTCTATAGATAAGAAAAATCTTCAGCTTTCTAATCACATAAAAAAGTGAGAATTAATGTTTTGTTTTCTGTTTTGCATATTAAAATTGTATGTTCTTCTACATACCAGAAGTGTTCTTTTATTTTGGGTACTCAAAGTAGAGCTTTCACAATAGCTGTATACACTGTAAATCTAGGGACACAAGAGTTGTTCAGTTAGTAGTTTTATGAATTAGGTTTTCATTATTTTACTTACTGAAAGATAAAATGCGTTGCAATAGCCATCTGAATCTGCCATATAACTGTACAGTTTTATGCTCCTGAACTTCTGTTGTTATCTATTACCATGTTGAATCTATTTAAAAGAATATCAGAAAAGAAAGCCAGATAACCAAATATAACTATTCTAGATGTAGTGGCCAGTAAAGGGGAATGATATGCAGAAGGAATACTGTAACATCTTCCTAAAGATAAGAATAAGAAGAAATTTGGAACTATTCTGAGCAATTTAAATGATCTTGTAAACAGAAGTGGTCAAAAAGAAGACCTCTACTTTTGATGTTTTAATGTACTCCTAAGATACAGAAGGTATATCTAATACTATTCTGTGCCCAAATTCCAAACTGAGCTCTAAACGTATAGCTGTCTCTCATAAAACATTAAAAAGCACCTGGAAACTGCCAGCTTAGGCTGGTAAATATGTTAGTTGATTTCTTTGATCAGACTGGTTTAGTAAACTGTATGCGTTAAACTTCCAAATATCTACAGAAGTATGCTTCAGAAAAGATGTAATTTTGGGGGGTTTGACTTTCAAGATCTTTACACTTGTCTGCCAAATTCCTGTTTATTTGCTGTGATTCTAATGTTGCAGTCTGGCTAATGATTAGAAGTTTTTCCATTCCAAGCTTTCCCCCATAGCTAAACAAG
>VZTM01014381.1:2358-15232 GCA_013400555.1 Jacana jacana
AGCAAATACATTACCATAATGTAGACCTACTTTTTGAAGGATGAGATGAAGTTAGTATATCAAACACTGGAGTTAATTATCGGTACATTATGCATGACTCAAGCTTGGACTACACTAATGGAATGCAATTAAGCGTATTTTTCATACACGAGTCATTGCATGCCTAGTTTCTGCAACAATACTGCTGGCACCCAAACTGCCATCACTTCCAAAGAACAGTTAAAGCAACAGTACAGAATATGCAAATTAGAAAGCTTGACTTCTGCCTTTTAACAAAAATGTGTAAAAATCAAATTAGAGAAAAAACTTGCATCTTGCTGCTTCATTGAAAAACAATTAGTTTCCAAAGGTGATGTGAATTATTCATTTAACCTTATTATCATAAATTACTTAATATTTTGGATCAAAGGGTAATTGCCCCAACTCTATTTCAAGATTTGCCATGTGTCTTCCATTGCTGCGACCATGTTTATGCCATTTACCTTCTCTTTTATTACGGTGGTGGTGCTTCTGACCTTGTTTTTCATGTCTGGGATTTTCAGGTTGTGTAAAAGGCGGCCTTTTAGGTCGACTGCAAGGAGTAAACAAAAGCTTATTACTGCTCTTGTGAAAGCATCTCTGAAAGCATTTCAAAAGACAATTACATTGTCAAGAACAGTTTTTAACACTCTGAGGTTGACTGAAAAGAAAACAAAATTAGTATTAAGTAGTCATCCTTTCTCTTGTAAGCAAAATGTGCGAGGGGGTTTGTTTAAATGATCAGTAAGTTGGCACATTTGAAATAAATCCTTTCTAAAAATAAAAATATTCTGCAGCTGATTGCCTGAAGTTCTTTTTAGAATAAATCTAGGTAAACAGCCGTTTGGTCATCCCTACAGTGATGCTTGAGCAAGGTCTCAATCGATTTTTTCAAGTTAGAAATTCTATTGCATTCTGCTCTATAAAACCAGTTAAAACTTTACAGCCCCTAAGGAAAGCATGCTTTGTGTAAACATAGGCACTTCAGCGGTTTTCGGGTACAGTATGTTCACTTATACAGAGAGGGGGCACTCTTGCTCACCTGGTGCAGTTTTTGATGCAAGCAGTCCCGTTATCCTACATGCTGTAACCGTATGACTAGCATCTCTAGCCTTTTGCTAGGCTAAGTTAAGGCTATTCTCATCCTCAGTATCACACAAAGTTCTGTATAAAGCTAGCAGTAAATGAATTTGAAATGCTCTTTTTCTGCAAGCTGAATTAAAGTGTGCAAAAATTAAGTATTTAAAAAAAAAAAACCAAAACAAAGGCTACTTGGTAGCTGATAATGAGTACCATCCTCATAGTTCTGACTTTCAATGAAAGTACTACCTCACATAATATTTAGTAACCCCAAAGGAGTTAAGTATTCAGACTTCCTGCTGCAATAAAACACATGACATAGTAACACAAGTCCAAAAGAGAAACCTGTTGAAGAACTGCACCTTGATCTAAATAATATGCTTTGCACTGAATACCAGCACAGGGAAAAGCTCTGTTACATCTACAAGGACAGCTTCTTCTGTACTATAAATGAGCTAATATATCGTATTTTTTCTTACCTGACCAGAATAAACATTAGTACAAGAGACTGTATCGTTAATTTTGTAACAGTAATACTAAAAGCCACATGAAATATATACATGTGTTCCAGAAAGAGCAAAGTTCCACACAATGTATTAAGGCTCCTTGCTTAATTTTCTTTCACCAAAGTCCATGCAGTAGAAACATTCCACCGTATCTAGCTCCATTGGGCCAGGCAGGCAGCAGACCTCAGCCGCTCTGCCGAAGCCCTTGAGAACATCAGTAGATACAGGAAGGTGACACAGGAAACAGGTAATGCCAAGAACCTTTGTAAGCGAGTCTGAACAAAGTGCAGTCAGGGTCAGGATCTGAACTAAAGCCTATCACTTGAGTAGCTCTGCTCTGGGTACACTGACTAACTCAGTATTACACTAAACACCACAATAGGGAATGCAGCTGCCAGAACAGGACTCTTGAGACTGCTCAAATACATCCCAAAACCTTCTTATTCAGGGAAGGACAACAAAGAAGTGCTACATAGTGCTGCTACATAGCTACTCATTCCATCAGACAGGCAATCACAGCTGTTCAGTCTAACAGTCCTACCTGCAGTTACACTGTTTTCTACGGAATTCAGTAGAAATATTAGACTGGGCTATGTATAGTGGATCTGCAGTGCCTCATAAACTAAGATATCATACACACACAATTGGTATATGAAGATACTACAGATCCTCTTTATATAACACAGTCTAGTGTTTTGGTTGAGTCATTCAGAAGGTCTTCTGGTGTGAATATACGTATATACACGTACATGCTAGAAGATGTATGAACCTATTAGAACAGGGACACTAGTTGTCTTTACAAAGACTACTTCATTCTGTTAACAAGTTCAAGAAAGATGGAAACAAACCTGGGTCCATATTGGGGTAAATTATCATAATGAAAGTAGTATCTGTAGATGTACTTGTCCAAATCGTCAAAAACCTTTTCATTACTATTTTGGTATTCCTTCATATCTTCCAGGTAATCCTTGACATCATTAACAAAATCAGTGAACAGCATCTGGTCATGTATAAATAGCCCATTATGAAAAAACTTATCAATGAAACTTTCTAGTTCTCTCCAGTGATGAAAGTTATGTACAACCTGTTGCAAATATTTTTTCATTAGCCGATGAAATTCATCCACCCTGATAGGATCCGATACTCTGTTAAAGAGACTAATGAATTCTTGATGGGCACATTCAAAAATACCAGAGCAGCCCTTTAGGACAAACTGATGTTTTCTATTACACAAAGGATCATTGAGACATTTCTGTGAATCTGTATCTTTTTCTGATGTTGTAAACCGATGTTTTCTTCCATCTCTGAACTCTTTTGGCATGTTAGGTCCCCTGTAATATGTGTCCTTCAGATTCTCATAAGAGTTATGTTCTCGGTAAAAAGTTCGAGCTTTCTTGTTTGCCTCATGTCTTCTATCATCTGACTTCTTCTTTTCATCAAAGATGTTTTTTGTGGTATCTTTGAAGTGCCTGAATGTGGACTTTACAGAATCAGAGAATTTTTTCAGGTTTTCTTTCACTGCTTCTTTAGCCTGCTTAATCTTTTCTTTATGGTGTCTTACAAACTCTTTCGTGGAATTTTTCATAGCATCGAATGTTTCTTTAACTGAACCAAAAAACGATTCCTTTGATTTCTTTCTAGTCTTACTTTGCCCTTTAGCACCTTTCTTCTGTCCCTTTTCAGTCATTTCTTGTTTCTCAGTTTGGTCTTTCGCTTCAACATACAGCTTCTCCCACAAGTCAGAGCGCTGTTGCTCAAAGTTCAGTTTTTTTTCTAGTTCTACTAGTCTTCCTCGCAGGGTTTCTATTTCTTCGTTTTCTCTTACTGTATCATCATCAGCATTGTCAGGTGTTTGACGAGAGCTTAGCTGTTCCAGTTCCTTCTTTAGAGCTTCTGTAACGTGACGTTCCTTGTCCAGTTCTCTCCTTAACATCTGTGCCTCTGCAAAGAGTGTTTCCTTTTGCCTAAGAAAGTTGTGGTTTCTTTGCTTTTCCTCCTCCAAATGTTCCCGTAGTTTCTGATTTTCCATTACAATAGACTCAGTGCTAGTGCCTTTATCTTCTAAGTTTCTGATTTGTTGTCTTAGCTTTCTTAATTCTTCCTGAAGTGAGGCCAAAGCTTTTTCTTCCTTCTCTAGAGACTCTCTTAAGTGTTGATTTTCTGCAGCAAGACTTTTTTTTTGAGATTCAAAGGATTTCTTCTCCACCTCAGTAGAGGTCAAACATGTGGCAAGACCTCCCTTGAGTGACTAATACAAACAAAAAGAAAACAATTAAAATACTTCCATTAGAATCGTTACAATTTCAAGCTAGAAAGATGAAAGGCAACAGAGGCCCAGACAGAGTTTACTTAGAATTTTTGATGCAGTGAAACATGTTGCAGCAAGATGCAAAAATAGAGCTAGCTTGTTTATCTCTGATATACACACAAACACTTTCTTGGCAACAAAGACCACGTGAGAGGCTCTCCGTTCCAACCACAGGTCATCAGCTCTCACTTATACTGGTTTCAGTAGCTGAAGGATAGCAAACTGGGTATGTGAATTGATCCATCTTAAAAGAACATCAGAACATCTCTGTCTGCTGTTGCTTTACATTCAGCAAACTGGGTTTAGAGACTGCAAGCCCAGAAGCAGAGAGCTTTCAACAGCTGGGGCAGAAAGTCAGGAACTGATTCCGAACCAAATTTGCTGCTGAAAAATACATGTTTGTGTAACTATATCCTAAGACAAAAGGATCACTGCAGTCTCTTGGCATCCCTGACAAATTCAAGAACCAAACCTATTGAATTATGTATAAATGCTGCTATCAGCAACATGAAAGAAAATGGGACAAAAAAAAAAAAAGGAAAAACTAAAAAGGACATGCACAAAGCACTCCCTAATCTTCTCTCTGAATGATGCAACAGTAAAAATCTGAAAGCACAGGTTAAGTATTTAAAAAACTGCTAACCATTGAGAATTTAGAAAGCAAATTCCCAAAACCTGCAGGTTCAACTTGCAATAGGTTTTTACCAGCATGTTCTACTTCAGCTGTCTTTATTAATGACAACCTGGCTAATACTGTGTCGTAGGGAAAGAAACAGACTCAGTGTCCAGGTAACTCCTATACACATGAAAACCAGTATGTTCAAATGCATTCTGGTAACAAATTTGATGAAAATACACAATCTCTGTCAAGAATTAGAGGAAAAGAAAAATTACTTTCTCAGAAAGAACTTCCTAAAGAAAAAAATGCAATGGATTTGTGAGATAATTTCACTTTGTATACATTGCACACATAAGGACAGAATAAGCCAATGACTTCCAGCTAAAGTCATACCTACCCCCCCTCCACGATTCACATTTTCTCCTTGCTCTTGTTGGCACTGGTAAAGGTCATCTTTCATATCCTTTAACTCACGTGTCTTTGTCACAAGCTGCTGACGTTTCTGGACCTGTATTGTACCTACAAAGATAAAAACTTTCTTTAGACAGTCTGACTTCCATTAAGTAGTTAGAGGAACTGACTGACTCAACATCATCTCCATTTTGTCTGCAAATTCTCTCTGCACTCTTAGCGTGCAACTTCTGCCCAGTACTTACTGATACCTGTTTAGCTGTAACAAAATAAAGATTATAAAACCAGGTTGTTACATGCTGATTCTGTTTCTTCCGATGATAAACGATTTCTCAAAAAGACCCCACAATTTGTTGTGTTTCATTTGATGAAAACAAATTAAGGAATTTTGCAACACTATATAAAAGTTTCACAAAAATCACAAAACGATGAAAGATATGCAGGAAAGAGTACATGGGATTTTTTTTTGTGTGATATTTTTTTAATAACATGCAAGCCAATGAGGGTAAAAGGAAGACCATTAGTCCATGCACTATCCATTTCAGAATTACAATTTTACTGTTGTCAAGTTACGTGAGTAAGGGGATCTTAACACACTTTTTAAACTTTCATGCAGAAACGCCATTATTGGGCACTGCTCAAAGCAGCAAGTATCTGCAGGCCCTATCTTGTCATCCTTAGCCATCAGTGAAGATTAAGCAAATATCCTATCTTTCAGTTGTCAGATAAAGGCAGAGACATGCTAGTTTTCTGAAAAAGCTATCTTCATTACACTAGCCACTGATTTTCTCCCATCAAGCAAAACTTCTTTACTAGTACTTCCTTGCCTACACACATTCTGCAAATCCTAACACTGATGTAGTTTTTATTTCTCTGCTTTTCAAATTATCTTGAATTGACTCCACAGCAGACATCAACAGCAAGTTTTAAGTATTTCTCTCAAAAGCAATGCAGCATTCACAGATTTCTATTCCTGTATTTAAAGGCAGGGAGGGAGACGGAGGTGGGGGGGGGGAGCATATTATTAAACAAAAGAAATACTATTACACCAAAGAATTTTTTGTGCTCTCAATTTCTAATTGAGATGTTGTCAAGTTTGAACTTCAAAACAGACAACACTCTACTAAACCAAGATGAACCTCAGTAGTTCAATTCAACTAAGGGAAAGCAACCTTTTTACAGCAATAACTAAATTTGTCGAGTCATAATAAACACTTGTTGGAAGCACAGTGAATTTAAATATACTGACTGTAAATTTGTTTTTCTTATTTATATTTTATAGATACTTTTAAAGAATTCTATTAACCCTAAGAGGGTCTGAAGACTGCCTCTGAAATATCGTCATTTAGTGTAAAGGGTTCATGTTAAGAAGAACCTGAACTACAGAAAACCTGTAATTTTGGGTACTCAAACTCTGCTTATCAAGAATCATAATAAGATTCAGTAAGCAAAAATTACATTTAGCAGCACTGAAAGGGTACCAAAGACACTGAAAATGCTCATAGTGAAGTACCATTTCTCTGCAACTGGTTTGTGTTTCCAGCTGGTACTTTAAGTCACAGTATCCTTCAGTATCCTTCTGCAGATTCTGGTCAAAGAAGAAAATTAAATATTCAAATGTCCACAGAGAGACATTCTGTCAAGGGCTTCCTAACTTTAGCTTTTCCTGTTACCTGTTTTCCTGGAAAGCTTGCCCTCTTTTCAGATCTCATTCCTAGAGCATCATAAAGCCAGCTAACTCAGTTTAACACCGATTAGATTACAGTTACTGATTAAAACCTAATGCTAGTTGCTTTTTACATCCTCAAGAGTCTTAAAGGGGTCCTGGAGCTCTAGCTAATTGGAAAACACTATCCTGATACTAACAGCCCCACCCTTTTCTTGCACTGAAAGACTGCAATGGAAAACATTTGTTCCAAACTGAATCACAAAAAGTGCAAAAGTAGCCTTGTAGAGAGATGGATTTTGATTTGAAAGTTTGTGTTTAAAAAAGACAAAACAAAACCCGGGAAAGCAATGCTTAATTTCCTTTCTAGTGGCAGAAAGATTAGTTATCACATATCCATAACAAACTTTCACTTGAAGCAAAAACTAAAGCCACATGGAGTTTCCTTCTTTCTGCTGAGAATGCTGTCAGCGCTGTCACCAGTGATGACAATTTTTATTTAAAAGTACAGATTCAGTGAATGAACAAGGCAAAGTGAATGCCTGAATAAAGATCTGACCCTGAGTACAGTTCCAAAATCTATTTCTCATCCATAGATCTCAAAGTTCATTAAAAGGATAATATTTATCATTAACCCCCAATTTAAACACAGTAAAACGATTAACAGAAGTGAAACCTCACGTGATCACCACAAAGCACTGGTCTAGCCCTGTGGTCCCCTCTGCTTCTAGCTCACCAATGTGCCTCTGTCAGTCTTTACACCAGCTACTACTAGCTGCAGCTTTAGACAGGAAGTATTTTACAGATCTGGATTAGTCACTCCTATAACCCCACATGCACTAGTAATTCTTAAGACTATTTTATTTATTTTTACTGTAAGTATGCATAGATATATGGATGTGTGTGTACACATACACACAATTTACAAAGGAAGTCTGAGTGCAAGCACATCATCCACAACACATCACTTGTGACTCTTACCTTCAGGATTACCTAAGAACAAAAAAACATCAGGGTCAAGTAAAAACTAGTACAAATCTCAAATCAAATGTCAAAATTTAGATCCCTAACAATCAGTGAAAATCAAATCCAATCAGAATCATATTCCCAGCCCCAAATTGAGTCACTTCAGTCAAGGCAACACATTTTGATATAAAACTAAAACCACCCAGGAAAAGTTACTATTAAAAATAAATGTTCTCTATCATTTTTATCATAACATATGTATCTTAGAAGATCAGGACTGCACTATGTAGATTCAAATCTGCAATAAATTCTGCTCTTGTTAAATGTAGTAATGATCTGTGTAATGCTTAACTTAAGGCACTGCACAGAAAAATGCTGCTATCCTGAATTCCCTAAACCACTCTGGAATCACAAGGACAAGTACAGCGTATTTTTCTCCACTGGAGAGAGAAAAATATTGATACTACAAACTCCTGTAAAAAATATGTCCATCCTCCTACATTTAACAGGTAAGTACATATGGGACAAAAGCCTGGAATAGCTCTGTGAATGCTGTTAGGAAGGGTAACCACAAAGTTATTTCAGAAGAACAGATGTGAAAAATGATGGGTACACACTGCATTATGAGAACAACAAGAAAGTTCTATCTGGAAGGGCAAATTACCTTATAATTAAAAGTAGTTAAATACAATAGTGCTGCTGAAGGGCCTTTCTGTATTATCCATACAACAGTCACAATAAAATATTTGATAGAAAAGATGCTGATTCTATGTATTTTGTTTTCTATAAACTCACCATAGAAGTGTCCAAAGCCCATGCTGATTGCAATGACCAAAGCAAGTATGATGCATCTGTTAAGGCCGCTACTGAACTGGCGTTTGTGCTGCTCTTCTCTGGGAGGTTCGGACTCCGGTTCAGCCGGTGACCCACCCTCACCCTCAGAGCTGGAGATCAGCCTCTTCTTAGCCCGACGTTTTCGTACTGTGGGACTGGACTGATTGCTAGTTTCATCACTACTTGATTCACCATTGCTAGCCTGAGATGAAAAAACTGAAAACCAACATAGAACAGTCTTTAAAATACATTAATTATTACTTTAAAATTCAACTTGAGTAATAAAATCCATCATATTTATGCAAAACATATTTGGCATTTATCTTAGAGAACATCAATAAGACAAACCAAAAAAATCTCAGTGTGATAGTTTATGCTGGATACTACTCAAGGAATGCTTGATCTCCAAAGTTAAAATTTCATTTTTTAAGAGGAAAAGATGGAGAATCAGGAATTCAGCATGGCACTTCCCCATTCCTTATCATTCACTGATTAGACAGTATTTATTTCAGGCAATCCTGCCTCTTAAAGCACCTCCATGTACTGCCTCTGCAAATTCTTGTGAAGTAGAAAGATTTAAGAATTCAGTTTTCCGTCTCTTACAGATATTGAGACTGAACTCATTAATAATGAGAGCGCAACAGAAAGGCTTGCTGACAACAAAGCCTTCTGAAAGACTGACAGTGTTTTATTACATTCTCTCAAAAAACTTCATTCTGTGAGCTACATGCAGCTGCAGCCAGAATTCCATTAAAGTTCTATCAATGTAGTTATTATAAATACCCAAACACAGCTTTACATTGTACATTTATTCAAATATGTAGGTTTGTTTACTTTTAATATCTACCATATACTACCAATAATATCTTTTCCTACCTTTCAAAAAAGCCGTTTTCAACCACTACTGCACAGGAGAAGAACCACTTGGGTGCTTGTGTGTTTGTCTCTCCCTAACACTCTGAATCCAAAGCGCTTCTGTTACCCGACTGAGGTTTTGGAAGATAGAATCAGCCAGGATTTGAGATAAGAACAAATTCTACCCATAAAAAGTATCTTTTATAACATTTTTGTAAAATGGTATTTACGATACCATTTCTACATTCATATTCCCATTGCCCAAAAGCCATCTAACTGGGAAAATAACAAGAGAGCTGTAATTGCTTGCTACTATTAGTGGTACAAATGCTTGCTGCACCTACTGTAAACAAATTGATATAATCCATTATCTAAGTAATGTTTATTTCATCTCCCTTCTTTGAAAGCATCGTGTTCAAGTGTAAGGCAAATATAAAGGGGAAGCAGTAGCAGGGTGAAAAAAAAGCTTTCAAAATTTATATTCATGTACCTAATTCACATGCCTGAAATAGATTCAACGTGATGAATGAAGCCTCCAGCACATGACAAAGTGCTCCTGCTCAGATAGTTCTAAATTTGATGCCTGCAATTACACAATGCTAATGCCCCTTCTAGAAATATGGTTGTTCATTCTCTTATCACAGATCATCGCTCAAATGTAAAAATATAACTACAAAGTTACTGTCCTTGAACATTCACAACTGGAAATCCGATGATGAAACTGAGCAGAGCCATGCACACATCACTGACAGACAAAAACACCAAGCAGTGCCAGCCTTTATCTATAAAAAGCATTACCAGTTAAAATTCTTCACTGAAAATAAATTCCAACTTCACAGAAGTGATTGAATCAACCCCAGAAAAGGTTACCAATATGTATCTGGAATACATGTCTAATTTTTCTGAGTCCATGGACAAGCAACAGGCCAGATAGTGACAGATAACTTCCCCTCTTACTACAAAAAAAATCCATTTTAGTCAATTAGTCAAACCAGACTGAACAAGCACACATTGCTATAAAGACAAATCACTTAAACAGCTACTTAGCATGCAAATTCTTAAATGAATTTATGCATCTTGGCATAAAAGGACGCTATTTTAGAATCAGTCATTTAAGCAGATGCATTCTTCTCCGACCCTGGACAATAAAGACAAGCATCCAGATTATGAAGGATTATACAGGACATACTTAATAAGACAAGTATCATTATTGCTTATTGGTTTTTTAGGGTTTTTTTTCAGCAAAGAAGCTTACACATATGGAATACAAAAGTCATTAAGGAACAAGCTGTTTCTAGCCAAATGGAAAATCCTTCGATACGTACTGGACAGCGAAATATAGAAAAGGTAATTTTAGAAAAAATAAAAAGACAATCAGAAAGCAAAGAGAAAAGGCTGTAAGACACTTAAAGCCATAAACACTTACTGGCAAGTTGTCAACAGCATTACTCTTTTGGAGAAGAATGACATTGCCTTACAGCTGCTCTAAGAACTCAGAACAAAGCTGTACTCTGAAATTCACAGGATGAAATGAATGAAACAAAGCGTGACCACAGCAGCAGCCCAAAATTCTAACTTCTGCTATGATTTTGAAGTGCCAGATCTACAGTAGAAACTAGATGAAGTAACAATGTCAGTTAAGAATATGATTTTCTTTGACACTTCTACACAGACACGTCCAAAGCCTAGATGCAGTATATTTCAGTCTATGAGTGCTTCTGCTAGTTAACTTCATTCATGAAGCAATTTTAAAACACTTTGGTTTGCATGATGAAGACAGCCTAAACAGGAATTGGATTGCAAGTAAAAGTGGCAGAAAAATCTTTATAAAATGTTTTAGTATCTGTATTAGGAAAATCTAAGTTTTTCCAACACAAAACTCTACAGGAAGTGGACGGCAAAGATTTCCATTGCCAAAAAGTGGCATGAAAATTTTGACTGCTATAACTTCGGCATTTCAAATAAATGCAAAAGTCCCCCAGACATTTTCCATAATCCTTGGTCAATCATTTGCACAGCACTAAAGACCATGATGAAACCTTGAGTTAGCTTAGTTAGAAGGAAGAAACTTTTTTTTTTTGCCAGTCACACATAAATTTGGAATCCAACAAGAACCATTCACTTAAATGGTCAAGCACACATATTAAAATGTTTGGCAAAACTTACTGATGCCCATTCCAAATTTACATGTCAGATTTCAAAAAAACAAGTAAAACACCGACAGCCTAGCCAAATTCTTCAGTGAGGAACAGCATCTGTTTGGAGTATCAGTACTGCAAGATCAAGTCAGATTGCTACTGATAATTTTAAGACCACTCCATGCAAGCCATAAGCAATCAGCTTTACACAAGCTGATCAAATTTAATCACACCACCTTGGAAAGGAAGACTGCGAGCCACATGCTCTTTCACCTCATTTCCCCATCCCCTTACACAATCAGGAATCTTCCTCAGCTTCTCCAGCCAACTGACTTTTGTGTACAAAAACATGGGGGGCAAAAGAAAAACAATTTTAGAACTCAGACCTAAAAGAAAAAAGAAAGTCAACTAAATTTTAAATTAATAATTAAATCAAGTCATCCAGAAGACTTCAAGAAGGAAACATCTTTGTTACGGATCACCACCTGTCATAATTACATGCTCAGCTGTCATCTTCTGATTCCTATGGATACTATACAGATACACGAACCTTTGACAATGCTGTACTCCACCTCCACGACAAAACAACATTTTAAGAAAAATCCTGCTCTTGTAATAAACTTATTTGAGAGGTGAAAGTCAGTAAAACAAAAGCACTACAAGAATAAAGAGAAAAGATTACAAATAAGGAGCCAAACAGAATTAACAAGGAAGAACTAGAGAAGAGTAACACAATAGTAAGATTTTTTTGTTTGCATTTGTTAGGGGTTTACTTGTATATTTTTAATTGGCCAAATATTGATATTCTTCCTCCTGAATACCACGCATTGCATTTCTGCCATGTTTTGGGAGTATCTTAGAAAAAATTATCATATATATATTCTGCATAGCTATGAAGGTAAGCAAAAAAAATTTTTGTAGACAGGCTGCTATTAGTCCTCATGGCCCCAAAAATCAATTCTCTCCCAGTTGTTAGTTATTTATTTATGCCAACTCTGTCAACGCTGAAAAAACTACCAAAAAGAAACCTACAATTATTCTACAAATGAAAAGTCGTTTTAATTCTCAAAAATAACCTAGAAATTCACTTTCTATTTAAAATAGTTAACAGGAAAGAAATGCTTTCAAATAAAAAGATTGCAGACATATTTAGACAGTTTTAGCATTAGGGCAGCTAGAGCTGTTCCACAGGCTGCAAATACTTGGAACGCTACTCAACAAGACCAGTTTCTTTCCCCTCTGCACACAAAGAATTATTATTATTTCCCTCCAAACCCTAGTGACATTTTTGCACATAATTGCTTAACAATTTATTGCTCTTACCAGTTTCCAGATGGGAAAATGCATATTGACTGCTGGAGGAGGAACCCATGTTAAAATCCTCTGAACTTCGAGCTTCCTCACCATCGGCTGGAGCTTCCTCCTGACTTTGAGTTTCTTCTGGTTTTGGAGCTTCAAGTGTAACAATGTCAG
>VZTM01014397.1:0-11553 GCA_013400555.1 Jacana jacana
GTGTAAACACGACCGACACTCCAAATTCCTAGAGGGTCAGACCCTCAGTTTCCACAGGAGCTTTCAATTAGATCATCTCCAAAGGCTTAATTTCTTATTAAACATATATTAATATAGTAAGTTAATATATATATTAATATGAAAATAGGGTGTAGACAGGGGGGTCGGTCTCTTCTCCCACGTCACAGGTGATGGGACATAAAGAAACATCCTCAAGTTGCTCTGTTACTCCAGGGGAGGTTCAGGTTGGATATTAGGGAAAATTTTGACACAGAAAGGTTTATTAATCATTGGAATGTTCTGCCCAGGGAAGTGGTGGAGGCACCATCCCTGGTGGGATTTAAAAGCTGGGTTGACACAGTGTTTAGAGACGCGGGGGTTAGTGATGGGTTTTGATCAGATTTAGGTTGACGGTTGGACTGGGTGATCTGAAAGGTCCTTTCCAACCCAGACAGTTCTTTGATTCTATAAACACATTAACCAGGGAATGGTGCCCAGAGACCTAATCTGCCTGTCATCTCCAACGCGTGGGTCTCAAATCATTCAGATTATTCTACTTGAAACTACAGTGTAAGTATGGAGAGAGGAGAGCTGGGAAGAGAATGCAATAAAGCATGTGCTCTCCTTTGGAAGGTAGGTATATCCTGACTGTTTTTGCTGCTGGAGCAGATGACTTGAATAAATACTGGTGACAATCAGCAGCCACTTAAACAACTATAGAAATAATGTATGCCCCTGCACATATGGGAACTTCAGACTGACATAGTTAGGCGTGTGATTAAGAACAAAGGATTTTTGATGGTCAAGGAGCTGGTTTTGTTGCTCAGATTACCAACAGTACGTTCAAGAATCTTGAAGACTCTTGTTTTCAGGTTCCTTTAGTGACTAGAGCACAACTCTAGGTGAGGGATGGAGGCTTTCTGCTTGTGGCACACCCTGTCGAATTTAGAAGTGGTGTCTGTTCGTTCAGTGAATCCATTTGTGAAGGTTGGTGGTTAATCAGTGGTTGTGCCTTTGCTGTGCCCATCATCTGTTGAGAGTAGACAGAACTTTTTCCAAGTGGCCCAAGGATGCTACATTGTTGAGCAGAGGGAGCAGAGGAGGTGTGTAATCTGCAATACCCACCCCTCAGATTTCTGTGAGCCCTTGTCCTGTAGCTTAACACATCCCTTTTACTGGGCATGATTCTGCAGTTCTGAATCTTGTTGCCAACTTTTCTGCCCCAGACTGACCTACTTTTTTGTTTGTTTCAGTTGATGGACTTGTGTCTTGTCCTTCACCTTGAGATCTCTTTGAAGAGAGGTTGATTGTTTTGTGTATGTTTCTGGATCACCAGCAACAATCTGTTTTGTGTGAGCTTCACTTTAATCTAAAGGATAAACAATTATTTCATTATTGCTTAAACGCCTGTTTCACAGAATCACAGAATGCTCTGGGGTTGGAGGGGACCTCTGGAGATCATCCAGCCCAACCCAACCCCCTGCCAGAACAGGTCCATCCAGAGCAGATGGCACAGGAATGTGTCCTGGAGGGTTTGGAATGTCTCCAGAGATGGAGACTCCACCATCTCTCTGGGCAGCCTCTGCCAAAGCTCTGCCACCCTCACAGCAAAGAAGTTCCTCCTCATGTTTCAATGGAGCTTCTTATGTTCCAGTTTGTGCCAGTTCCCTCTTGTCCTGTCGCTGGGCACCACTGAAAAAAGCCTGGCCCCATCCTCCTGACACCCACCCTTGAAGTGCTTCTGGGTGTTGATCAGATCCCCCCTCAGCCTTCTCTTCTCCAGACTAAACAGACCCAAGTCCCTCAGCCTTTCCTCAGCAGAGAGATGTTCCAGGCCCCTCAGCATCTTTGGGGTCCTCTGCTGTACCCTCTCCAGCAGTTCCCTGTCCTTCTTGAACTGGAGGAAGCCCAGAACTGGACACAGATGGGGCCTCCCCAGGGCAGAGCAGAGGGGGAGGATGACCTCCCTCCACCTGCTTGTCATGCTTTTCCTGATATCCCCTGGGATGCCATTGGCCTTCTTAGCCACCAGGGTACATTGCTGGCTCCTGGTCATCCTGTTGCCCACCAGGACTCCCAAGTCTTTTTCCTCAGAGCTGCTCTCCAGCAGGTCACCCCCAACCTCTACTGGTGGTGCAGGGGGTTCTTCCTCCCCAGGGCCAGCACCTACACTTGCTACACCTTGTTGGATTTCATCAGGTTCTTTTTGATGCACCTCTTTTAGTGTCTACAGGGGGAACAAGCAACAAAGCTAGTCCTTTGTTCTGGGATAACATTAGGTGTCAGTCCACAACCACAGAGTGATTTATGCCTCCCTGCTTTAGACTGGAGTGAACCAGCACTTAATCAGGTTGTTCTTTTACTTCTCCTCCCTGCCATAAATTGATACTTACAAGAGACACTCTGGAGGCTGTTAATAACCCAGAGTGGGTCTGTAAGATTAATTTTTATATGTGTAGTGTAGCTTTACATGCTGCAAGGACATAATAGAGGCTTTTGCTGCCAGATTTTCCCCTTGGGGCAGTTCTGGATGATCTGCACTGGTCACAAGAGGAGCTCTGAAAGCGCGTTGTTTGTAGTAATGAGCTGCCCTGGGATAAACTGGGATTCTGACACCAGGCTTCTTCCACTACACTGATCCCATTGTGGGCTTGTCCCAAGAGAATATCGCTGGGTGCCTGGTTATGTGCACGGGTTTTGCTGCTAGAGAAGATTTTCCTTTCCCATCATTTAAAGTATAACTTAATATGCAAAGATTAAGAGTTTGCTGGTGCAGAAACAGGCTGCAGACATAAGGAAACGACTCGAGCTTAGGTAGTTCTCCTGGGGAAAAAGGCAGTTTTAAAAACATTGTTACTGGAGGTTATTCTGTCATCATCTGCTGGAGCGAGTACAGAGGAGGGCAACAAAGCTGGTGAGAGGCCTGGAGAACAGGGCTTATGAGGATCTATTGAGGGAGTTGGGGTTGTTTAGTTTGAGGAAGAGGAGACTGAGGGGAGACCTCATCCCTCTCTACAACTGCTTGAAAGGGCATAGTAGAGAGGTTTGTGCTGGTCTCTTCTCACAGGCAATGAGCGATAGAAGGAGAGGGAATGGCTGCAAGCTGCAGCAGGGTAGGGTTAGGCTGGCCATGAGGCAAGAATTCTTGCCAGCAAGAGTGGTCAGAGCCTGGACTGGGCTGCCCAGGGAGGGGGTGGAGTCACCCTCCCTGACTGTGTTTCAGAGTAGATTGGATGTGGTGTTGAGGGATCTGGTGTAGGGGAGAACTTGTAGAGTGGGGCTGATGGTTGGACTTGATGATCCCAAGGGTCTCTTCCAACCTAAATGAAACTATGATTCTATGATTCTATGATCATGGTGTTACTCTTCAGACAGAGCTCCAGGTACCTCTTTGTTGTGACATTAATACATGCAAGGTGAGTTTTGATATGCACTGATTCCTTCTTTAGCTTAAACACTGAAAATCAGATTTTAGAATGAGAAGTCGCCACAGACTTGGGGGAGTGTGGCACCACTGAAGAAAGCCTGGCCCCATCCTCCTGGCACCCACCCCTGAAGTAGTTCTTGGTGTTGATCACAGAATCACAGATTCTCAGGGGTTGGAAGGGACCTTGAAAGCTCCTCCAGTCCAATCCCCTGCTGGAGCAGGAACACCCAGAGGAGATCACCCAGGAACGCCTCCAGGCGGGGTTGGGATTTCACCAGAGAAGGAGACTCCCCCACCTCCCTGGGCAGCCCCTGCCAGGGTTCCCTCACCATGAAGAAGTTCTTCCTCATATTTCAGTGGAACCTCCTCTGTTCCAGCTTGCACCCATTGCCCCTTGTCCTGTCATTGGACGTCACTGAGAAGAGCCTGGCTCCATCCTCCTGACACAGGATCAGATCCCCCCTCAGCCTTCTCTTCTCCAGGCTAAACAGACCCGAGTCCCTCAGCCTTTCCTCATCAGGGGGTTGCTCCAGGCCCCTCATCATGTTGGTGGTCCTTTGCTGGCTCCTCTCCAGCAGTTCCCTGTCCTTCTTGAACTGGGGGGAGTCCAGAACTGGACACAGTATTTTTCCAGTGTGTTTACATTGGAATTCATTTGCCGTTTTTTGGCTGCAGTGAAGGCTGATCTCCCCTTTTTGCTGATAGGTTGATGGAGAAGCAGAGCAGTGTTGTCAGGGGGTTATGTATCAATATTCCTTTGCTGATAATTAGAGAAATGTATACTTTGTATATTGCTTCTGTGTAATGTCTCTTTGTATCAACAAGTAACACCCGGTTATTTTAAATGCTTTGCAGATGGGCTGGAAAATGTACAGCAAAGGAAAACCTCTGCAGAGGGTGAGGAAACGACCCAACAGAGAAAAGAACCATCTCCTGCTGATTCTGTGGAATCTCTGATGGCAGAAATGCCCTTTGTCGACACAGATATTGAAGAGGAGTTTGTTAGTAAGTAGATACTGGAGCTGGAATTTGTTAGTAGACGTAGTCTGGAAGCAGAGACACGTCACACACTCAGTTCTTGGTCCTGCCTGTTGGTGTGTCCACATGGGCACATGGAACAGGGTCTCCCTGCCAACAACATCCAGTACAGAACCTCTCTTATAGGTACTCATTTCTGCAAATACTTGAGCACAGTGAAAATTTACCATTTTGTGATCCATTGCAGCAATGAGCCACAGAGTACAGGGTCCTGCAGCTGGGACGTGGCAATCCCAGGCACAAGTACAGGTTGGGTGGAGAATGGCTGGAGAGCAGCCCTGAGGAGAAGGACTTGGGAGTGATGGTGGAGGAGAAGCTCACCATGAGCTGGCAGTGTGCACTGGCAGCCCAGAAAGCCAACCCCATCCTGGGCTGCATCAAAAGCAGCGTGGCCAGCAGGGCCAGGGAGGGGATTCTGTCCCTCTGCTCTGCTCTGGTGAGACCCCACCTGGAGCACNCGATCTCAATAAGAAATTCTTTGCTGTGAGGGTGGTGAGAGCCTGGCCCAGGCTGCCCAGAGAAGCTGTGGCTGCCCCATCCCTGGAGGGGTTGAAGGCCAGGCTGGATGGGGCTTGGAGCAACCTGGTCTGGTGGGAGGTGTCCCTGCCCAGGGCAGGGGGTTGGAACTGGATGGTCTTTAAGGTCCCTTCCAGCTCAAGCCATTCTATGGTTCTATGATAAAGACATCTCTTATTCCAGTTCACATCACTCTATGTGAGCTTCTCTCCTAGTGAGCTGTCTTCCAGTATGTGTATTCCCAGCATGGGGCTAGATGTGACTAATGGGGCTAATTTCCAGCATTAGTGCACTTCCAATTAGGCAGGGGATGTCAGCAGCCTGGTCAGCTCATGGGTATGTATCAGGACACCTGGTGGAACAGGGTCTGCAGAGTCTTGAGGAAATAAGCTGGGAGAAAAAATAAGTTGTGGAAAAATTGAGGACACACACATTTCTTTCGTGGGAAGGGTTCTTTGGGAAAGGAGGTAGAGAGGAGATCTGGCTTGGATTCAATTTTCTTCTTGAAAATTTTCTAACTATCCATCTAAACCTCCCCTAGTGCTACTTGAGGCCGTTTCTTCTTGTCCCATCACCTGTTCCTTGGGAGAAGAGACCAACTCTGCCTCTGGCTACACCCTCCTTCCTTTCAGGGAGCTGTAGAGAGCGAGAAGGTCTCTCCTCAGCCTCCTTTTCTCCAGGCTGAACACCCCCAGCTCCCTCAGCTGCTCCTCACAAGACTTGTGCTCCAGACCCCTCACCAGCTCCGTTGCCCTTCTCTGGACCCACTCCAAACCTTCAATGTCTTTTTTGTGGTGAGGGGCCCAAAACTGGATCCAGAACTCAGGGTGGAGCCTCACCAGTGCCCAGTACAGGGGGATTATCACCTCCTGAGTCCTACTCCCCACGCTGTTCCTGGTCCAGGCCAGGATGCTGGTGGCCTCCTTGGCCACCCTGGGCACACTGCTGGCTTGTATTTGGCAACCAACACCCCCAGGTCCTTTTCTACCAACATCTTTGTTTTCATTTATCTGTTTGCTGAAAGTATTGTTTTTTGGTTTTTTATACTTTTCAGTGTATGCAACCCCTGAAGTAAATATGAAAACAAAAAGAAAGAGGACTCCTGGAAAGGAAACTGAAGAAGGCAGTGAGAGAAAGAAGAAGAAGAAAAAACAGTATCAGCCAAATTATTTCATTTCTCTCCCAATTACTAATGCCAAGGTGATGTTCTTTATTATCTTAATTTGCTATAACCAGAATTATTTCAACAGCTCTCGGTGTTTCTAAGAAGGACAGTGTTGGATCTTGAACAAAATAGGGGGGGTTGGATCTTTTTAAAGGAACAGTAACAGCCTGTTGGAAGAGCGACTTTATTCATAGAATCACAGAATCATTCAGGCTGGAAGAGACCCTTGGGTTCATCCAGTCCAACCATCAGCCCCACTCTACAAAGGTCTCCCCTAAAGAGAACTTGTAAACAGAACATTCTATTATGTTTTGTGAACAAAATTTCTAATCTGGAAAAGTCAAGAGGAAAAATATCTTTTTATTTGGTTTGTCAGTCCTGTTGGATTTGACATTATTTAGACTGAGGCTGGCTTAAATTTCCCCTCTGAACTATCCAGTCTTGCTTATTTTGTCGTTCACTGAGAGTAAGGGAGGCGTTCCTATGGAATTTATTGAGACAATCCCAAGCAAGGTTTTGAGCTCTGCTTATGGATAGCATCCTGGGTCCTGGTGGGCAGCAGGATGCCCATGAGCCAGCACTGTGCCCTCATGGCCAAGAAGGCCAATGGCATCCTGGGGTCTATTAGAAGGGGGGTGGTCAGTAGGGTGAGAGGGGTTCTCCTCCCCCTCTCCTCTGCCCTGGTGAGACCCCATCTGGAATATGGTGTCCAGTGCTGGGCCCCTCAGTTCCAGAAGGACAGGGAACTACTGGCGAGAGTCCAGGGCAGGGCTACCAAGATGATGAAGGGAGTGGAGCATCTCCCATAAGAGGAAGTGTGACCAGCAGAAGTAGGGAGGTGATTGTCCCCCTGGGCTCAGCACTGGGGAGGCCACTCCTTGAGAATTGTGTCCAGTTCTGGGCACCTCAGCACAAGAGAGATCTGGAGGGGCTGGAGCGAGTGCACTCAGAGGAGGGACACGGAGCTGGGGAAGGGCTTGGAGAATAAATCTTATGAGGAGCAATTGAGGGAGCTGGGAGTGTTTAGTGTGAGGAAGAGGAGGCTGAGGGGAGACCTCATCCCTCTCTACAACTGCTTGAAAGGACATTGTAGAGAGGTTGGTGCTGGTCTCTTCTCACGGGCAATGAGCGATAGAAGGAGAGGGAATGGCTGCAAGCTGCAGCAGGGTAGGGTTAGGCTGGCCATGAGGCAAGAATTCTTCCCAGCAAGAGTGGTCAGAGCCTGGACTGGGCTGCCCAGGGAGGGGGTGGAGTCCCCATCCCTGACTGTTTCAGAGTGGATGAGATGTGGTGTTGAGGGATCTGGTGTAGGGGAGACCTTTGTAGAGTGGGGCTGATGGTTGGACTGGATGATCCCAAGGGTCTCTTCCAACCAGAATGATTCTGTGATTCTATGATTCCTGCTGGTGACTGTCCCAGTGTTATTCAGTCTTAGGTCTAAAGGAACAGCTTTTTTAAATCTCCCAGCGTTTGGGAATTCCAGGGCTTTGCTGGAAAGATTTGTTTGTACTTGCCTTAGACATAGAGTTGTTCTGAAAGTAGAAAATACACCTTGGAGTTTGTTTAGGCAACATTAGCCAAAATTTATAGCTAAGACACCTGGTTTCTGGGCGGCCAGAGGGAATCTGGTAATTACTGGGAGCATTGCAGTTAGGAACGAGAGACCGTTCTGTTTGTCTGAGGATCTGATTTTATTCCAGTGAAGCATTTTGGGCATTAGTTCTCTGTCTTGGTATTTTATGTAGAATTTTAATCTTTGCACAGAGAACCATGTTGTACTGAGGGAGTTGGGATTGTTTAGTTTGAGGAAGAGGAGGCTGAGGGGAGACCTCATCCCTCTCTACAACTGCTTGAAAGGGCATTGCAGAGAGGTTGGTGCTGGTCTCTTCTCCCGGGCAATGAGTGATAGAAGGAGAGGGAATGGCTTCAAGAATTCTGGCCATGAGGCAAGACTTCTTCCCAGCAAGAGTGGTCAGAGCCTGGACTGGGCTGCCCAGGGAGGGGGTGGAGTCCCCATCCCTGACTGTGTTTCAGAGTAGATTGGATGTGGTGTTGAGGGATCTGGTGTAGGGGAGAACTTTGTAGAGTGGGGCTGATGGTTGGACTGGATGATCTCAAGGGTCTCTTTCATCCTATATGATTCTATGATTCTATGAAAAGAAGATCCTTCTGTTGGAGGCTGTAGTGGGGAGCTGGAGGTAGCTTGGAACATGGGCAGGAAGGGACTCGGAGGTGTGGTTGTACAAGAAGTAGTGTGAGCAGCAGCAGTAGGGAGGTGATTGTCCCCCTGTCCTCAGCACAGGGGAGGCCACCCCTTGAGGATTGTGTCCAGTTCTTAGCAATGGCTCATTGTTGTCTCCCTGTCTGTCCTTCTTCCCAGATTACCCGCGGTGTCCAGGCTCTCCAAGATGCAATCATACAGAAGGACCAAAGACTTTCCAAAGCGATGGTTCGCTCCGGCTCGTTGCACGTCACCATGTTTGTCATGCATTTATCCAACGAGGAGGAAATCCACATGTAGGTCTATTTGCTGGTCAATTCACTACATATACAAGTATTTTGTGCTGGAGCAGTTCATAAAAAGACAAGGAGGGGTAACTGATGCTTATTTTCTTTTGCCTCAATTGCTAGGGCTGCCCAATATTTAATTCATGTTGGTCTTAATCTTAATATTCACCATCTGCATAATTTATGGCGTGTCATGAGCTCTGACTAAAGAATGCTTTTCTTTCCCCTTGCATTTTTCATACTGTGTGCTCAACTCCAGGGCACAAATCTCCTGTTCCTTAAAGTAATTATTTAAAAACCGGTGCTTTGATAGAGGGAACACTCGACAGATTGACGGGGGTATTTTCAGGATGTTGTAGCTTTGCAGATGCTCTAAGACAAATCAGTGACTGTCACTGAAAGGCTCTAAGGAAATAAACCTTAGGTCAAGGTAATGCCTCATTATAGATTGGGGGGGGGGTTAAGTAACCTTTAATTTACCTTAATTTAAATATTGTAAAAGAGAGGTGGCTCTTAGGCATTATTAGAAGTATAGCTCTCCTGTTGCTTCAGTGATATGGCTGATTATGGCGTTTTTTTCATATAAAAGGCAGAAAAGTTGAGGAGAGGTGTGTGTGTTCTACACTGGCATCACGTCTCTAAGTGTTGGATGTGACTACTTTATAAAACCACAGATTTTTGGTGGTTTGTACTGTTTATCCCCTACTGTAATGCACAAGCTCAGCGGTCAACACGAAGACGTTGAGACTTTCAAGTCTGACTAGAGAGCTGTCGTTTCTGAAGGCTCAAAATAACAATTTCTGTGTCTAAAACTATTACTGCTGCTAATGAGAATGTGGTTCCCTGCAGTGTCAGCAAGTGTGTGGTCCATGGATTATCTAGATCAAATAATAACATAAGTTCAGTGGGCTGGGGTTTGGGCTAGGGCCTGGGTTGGGGTTCAGGTATGGTCATACAGTTACAAAATAATGTGTCTAATAAGTGGATGTTGAATAGTTTTTCTTTTTCCCCTGAAAAAAAAAATATTAGTAGAGTCCCCCTCTACTCTGCCCTGGTGAGACCCCATCTGGAATATGGTGTCCAGTGCTGGGCCCCTCAGTTCCAGAAGGACAGGGAACTGCTGGAGAGAGTCCAGGGCAGGGCTACCAAGATGATGAAGGGAGTGGAGCATCTTCCACAGGAGGAAAGGCTGAGGGAGCTGGGTCTCTTGAGCTTGGAGAAGAGGAGACTGAGGGGGGACCTCATGAATGTTGATAAATCTGTAAAGGGTGAGTGTCAGGAGGATGGAGCCAGGCTCTTCCTAGTGACATCCAGTGACAGGACAAGGGGAAATGGGTGCAAGCTGGAACAGAGGAGATTCCAGTTAAATATGAGGAAAAACTTCTTCAGGGTGAGGGTGAGGGAACCCTGGCAGGGGCTGCCCAGGGAGGTGGTGGAGTCTCCTTCTCTGGAGACATTCCAAACCCGCCTGGAGGCGTTCCTGTGTGACCTGCTCTGGGTGTTCCTGCTCCAGCAGGGGATTGGACTGGAGGAGCTTTCAAGGTCCCTTCCAATCTTTGATATTCTGTGATTCTGTGAAGGTTTGGCTGTTAAAGTGCAGATTGCTCATAGGAGAGTGAGAATTCAAGCCAGGATGTAAGAACCATTTGGCAGTCAAGGGCAATAAGCAGAAGTATTTTGGCTAACAACATTAAACACACCTCACAAGGGTGAGATGTCAGGATATATACAACAGTTGCCCTGCCTGTTTTTTATACTTCTTTCCTCTAATGCTACACCCTGGAGGGTTCTGTGCTCTCACTTCTCCTGGGAGGATACGAGTCCATCAGCATCCTCATCTCCAAAGCCTGATGTAAAGGGTGAGAGCCAGCCAGGAACAGGGAATAGAAGGGAAAGCGGAGGACACTGGATCTGCTCCCTGTGCCATTTTGTCCCCTGGGGTAGACACACCAGCATCCTGCTGCCCTGGCTGATGGGCAGACTGGGGTAGCACCTGCAAATGGGGGAGGACAACCACGGACTGTGTGTGAGAGATCTTTTAAAAAGGGTTTGAAGCATGAACCTTTTGAAAAAGGGAAGGTGAGAGGCTATCTGAAAGGCAGGTGTGCCTCCTAGTGAATCTTTGAGAGCCCTCAACTGCATGTCAAAACAAACATTCCCAAGTTCAGGATCTGCTGCTCCTCCTGGAGCTCCTTCCCAGCTCTCACTGTCCGACTGCCACCCAAACACGTACTCACGGGGTTCTTCTCTGCCTCTCCCAGCAGAACTCCCCGCTCCAGGCACCCAGGAGTGGCTCTCTAATCAGCAGAACTTCCCCAGTGATTCACCCCTTCCCTGGCCAGATGCCTCCTACAGGTGTCTAGCTCAGCTGTCCTCAGGTATTTGCTATTATATGGCATTATTTATTAATATTTTTTTTATAACTGATGATTTATGTGTTATCTTTTGGGAGAAGCTGAAGAGCAAAAGAGTTAACTTTTCCTTCCCCTCTTTGTTTCACTGATTTTTTGATAGCAGGTTAAAGGGGAGCAAGGAAGCAAGATCCAGGCTGGCAAAAGAACCTGTGTGTAACACAGGGGGAGAGTAATCCCTCAGACAGAGCACAGCACCTGAGAGCTGGCAGATCCTTAGGTTTGGATCCATTAATTACTTAGATACCCACAGCTTTTCTGCTGAGTTAGCACAATAGTGCCTCTGCCTATACAGAAATGAAATGTGGGGAATGCTATTTGAAGGCAAAACTCTTTAATATCTTTATTAATGATGTTGATAGAGATTTAGAGAGCACCATCAGTGAGTTTGGAGATGACACTAAGTGAAGTGGGAGTGTTGATCTGCATGAGGGCAGGGAAGCTCTGCAGAGGGACTGGGATAGACTGGATGGATGGGCCAATGTTAA
>VZTM01014397.1:11930-29293 GCA_013400555.1 Jacana jacana
TCTTCCCAGCAAGAGTGGTCAGAGCCTGGACTGGGCTGCCCAGGGAGGGGGTGGATTCCCCATCCCTGACTGTGTTTCAGAGTGGATGAGATGTGGTGTTGGGGGATGTGGTGTAGGGGAGAACTTTGTAGAGTGGGGCTGATGGTGGGACTGGATGATCCCAAGGGTCTCTGCCAACCAAAATGATTCTGTGATTTTATGATTCTGTGACTGTTTGTCTACCAGATCTCAGCTGGAAAAAAAATCCAGAGGTGGGTTTTGAGTCTGGCCACGATTCACTGCTTGGAAGTCGGCCGCAGTCATTGACACGGTCTGTTTGAAATATCTGTACTTGTTTTGGAACGATTTTCATCTTCATGTCAGTAAATAAATCTACTCATGTTTACCTGCAACGTAATCAGACAGCTAGAATTGGCATTAGATGATGTTTTTGAAAGGAATTGAGGTATGATAACATACAGGTGTAGGAAGAGATTGTCTCATGTTGATAGAAGGGTAGGTCGCTGGCAGAGACGAGGTAAAGTACCTTTGCCAAGGACTGAGTAATGGCACTGCTTAAAGTGGTTATAGAGGAGCTAAAGGAGAATCTCAGAATCACAGAATGGTTAGAGCTGGAAGGGACCTCAAAGATCATCCAGTTCCAACCCCCTGCCCTGGGGAGACACCTCCCACCAGACCAGGTTGCTCCAAGCCCCATCCAGCCTGGCCTTCAACCCCTCCAGGGATGGGGCAGACACAGCTTCTCTGGGCAACCTGGGTCAGTGTCTCAGCACACTCACAGCAAAGAATTTCTCCCTAATATCCAAATTGTATCTCCCCTCTTTGAGTTTAAACCCATTCCCCCTCACCCTATGGCTCTCTTGCCTGAATCAGAGTCCCTCCCCATCTCTCCTGGAGTCCCTTTAGGGTCTGGAAGGGGCTCTAAGGTCTGCCAGGAACCTTCTGTTCTCCAGGCTGAACACCCCCAACTCTCTCAGCCTATAAATACTTCCAGGATGTAGATTTCAGCCTTATAAAAAAACCCCAGGAGGATTGTATCAGTCAAGGCTATTTTGTCACATCATCATCCTCTTCCTTAATCTGGCCAACGTTTCTGTCAGCTGCATAGTTCTCACCAAGAGTTCACCCCCTTACACGCAATGACACCCTCTGTGGAGTTAGTCGTTCTTGTCCAGCCTTTGCCTGCTGTAGAAATCATGCTGGTGGCTTTCCTCCAGCTGGGACAGGGTAACAAAAGTCACAGAAACTCTCTGGAGCCTTTGTGACCTGTGGCTGCCATCTAGTGTTCATGAAATCGCTGCATGGAAAGGTTCTATTCCTGGAATTAAAACCTGTGAAGTGCAACAGGTCTTCTAGAAAACAACCAGGACGTGAATCGCTTCAAGTGCAGGATGAAACAAGTATCTCATAGAATCATAGAATCATTCAGGTTGGAAGAGACCCTTGGGATCATCCAGTCCATATCCCTCAACACCACATCTAATCTACTCTTGAACACAGTCAGGGAGGGTGACTCCACCACCTCCCTGGGCAGCCCAGTCCAGGCTCTGACCACTCTTGCTGGGAAGAATTCTTGCCTCATGGCCAGCCTAACCCTACCCTGCTGCAGCTTGCAGCCATTCCCTCTCCTTCTATCACTCATTGCCCGTGAGAGAGACCAGCACCAACCTCTCTGCAATGCCCTTTCAAGCAGTTGTAGAGAGGGATGAGGTCTCCCCTCAGCCTCCTCTTCCTCACACTAAACACTCCCAGCTCCCTCAATGGCTCCTCATAAGCCTTATTCTCCAGGCCCTTCCCCAGCTCCGTGTCCCTCCTCTGCACTCGCTCCAGCCCCTCCAGATCTCTCTTGTGCTGAGGTGCCCAGAACTGGACACAATACTCATGTTACTCATGTAACAGCACATGCATTTAATATGGTTAATGAAAAGGATTATTCGAATGTTAGCAGATTTGCTGCTTTTTAAGTCACAGGTAGATCATTCTCTCAAAAAAAGGATCAATTTAGATAGTACTTCATTTAATAATGAAGGGCAATTAGCGATATAACGAGAGGGACTGGCTGCAAGCTGCAGCAGGGTAGGGTTAGGCTGGACATGAGGCAAGAATTCTTGCCAGCAAGAGTGGTCAGAGCCTGGACTGGGCTGCCCAGGGAGGGGGTGGAGTCCCCATCCCTGACTGTGTTTCAGAGTAGATTGGATGTGGTGTTGGGGGATCTGCTGTAGGGGAGAACTTTGTAGAGTGGGGCTGATGAGAGATAACAGCTCTCTATGAGCTTACTATTAATTTCCATATAGTTTTATCATAGAATCATAGAATCATTCAGGCTGGAAGAGACCCTAGGGATCATCCAGTCCAACCATCAGCCCCACTCCACAAAGTTCTCGCCTACACCAGATCCCTCAACACCACATCTTACCAGCTACTCTATCCCCATTATCCCCATTATCTACACCACTGCCTACTCACTGTGGGGACAGGGATCAACCCTTTTGAGGAATTGCTGCTGGATCCACCTTCTTATTGTGCTGGGTTTGCAGGAGGGTGCAGGGACCCTTTCACCTTCACAGAGTGGCAGTAACAAAGCAGAGTGCATCGGTAGGAAGCAGTGGATATAATAAATTGCAGATGATAAATTGATACTAATAAATCTTTGTGAGATTTGCTGGACTGATTAACAGCACTGTGAAGAGTGTGAAATATGTTTGACTTTGACACAGGCCTTCTCTTTCCTCCTGACAGAGCGGCTGACGCTCTTTCAGACAGCAAGGGGTTGGTAGAAGATCTCCTGAGAGGAAAAACGGTGGAATTGTCTTTTCAAGGAATCGACCACTTCAAAAATCAAGTTGGCTTTGTGAAGTTGGCAGAAAATGATGACAGAGCTATACTTCTGGAAATAGCAGGTACAGCTTGTCCAGCTAGTTGAAATGCTTTAGAATCAGAATCACAGAATCATTCTGGTTGGAAGAGACCCTTGGGTTCATCCAGTCCAACCATCATCCCTACTCTACAAGTTCTCCCCTACACCAGATCCCCCAACACCACATCCAATCTACTCTGAAACACAGTCAGGGATGGGGACTCCACCCCCTCCCTGGGCAGCCCAGTCCAGGCTCTGACCACTCTTGCTGGGAAGAATTCTTGCCTCATGGCCAGCCTAACCCTACCCTGCTGCAGCTTGCAGAGTTCCTGGAGTTACTCTTGGTACTCTTGGTACACTTAGCCAGGATGCCCTTGGCCTTCTTGNGAGCTGTGTCTTCGGTGCATCTTACCTGCCATGCAGAGTTCCATACTTCTCTCTTAGGGATATAAAGATGCTCAGGGCCCTGGAGCATCTCTCTGATGAGGAAAGGCTGAGGGACTTGGGTCTTTCTAGCCTGGAGANAGCCATCCCTGGGGTTGGTGTGGCCCAAGTGCAGGACCTGGCACTTGGCCTCGTTGAAGCCCATGCCATTAACATTGGCCCATCTATCCAGTCTATCCCAGTCCCTCTGTAGAGCATCCCTGCCCTCAAGCAGATCAACACTCCCACCCAACTTGGTGTCATCTGCAAACTCACTGATAGTGTTTTCTATATCCCTATCGACATCATCAATGAAGATATTAAAAAGGAAAGGCCCCAGCACTGAGTCCTGAGGAATATTAAGGACATTTTGCTGAGAATGGAACACAAAGATAAGTTGGTGCTAATTTAGTCAACGTTCATTTACCTTTAACAACTGCAAAGGCTACATGATGGATTCCCCAGTGTAGCTCAAAAGCATGTTAATGAGTTACAGGCAGCACTGTTCTCTGACACCTTTTTATTTACTATATGTAAAAATCCACACTGGAGATGTCAAAACCATAGTGCAGGTTTGTAGATGGATATAAAGACACCATCCCACCTTGTTTTGCTCCAAGAGCTGTGTGGACCCTGTTTGTACCCCTGTCAGATCTTATATTCATACTTGCTGACTTTAAGAGCTGTGTCTTTGGTGCATCTTACCTGCCATGCAGAATTCCATATTTCTCTCTTAGGGATATGAAGATGCTCAGGGCCCTGGAGCATCTCTCTGATGAGGAAAGGCTGAGGGACTTGGGTCTTTCTAGCCTGGAGATGAAGGCTGAGGGGGGAACTGATCAATACCTAGAAATACTGAAAGGGGGATCAGGAGGATGGAGCCAGTCTGTTTTCAGTGGTGCCCAGAGACAGGAGAAGAGGAAACTTTGGGACTGTTTAGTGTGAGGAAGAGGAGGCTGAGGGGAGACCTCATGCCTCTTTACAACTGCTTGAAAGGACATTGTAAAGAGGTTGGTGCTGGTCTCTTCTCACGGGCAATGAGCGATAGAAGGAGAGGGAATGGCTGCAAGCTGCAGCAGGGTAGGGTTAGGCTGGACATGAGGAAAAAGTTTTTCCCAGAGAGAGTGGTCAGTCAGTGGAATCAGCTGCCCAGGGAGGGGGTGGAGTCCCCATCCCTGACTGTGTTTCAGAGTAGATTGGATGTGGTGTTGAGGTATATGGTGTAGAGGAGGCCTTTGTAGAGTGGGGCTGATGGTTGGACTGGATCATCCGAAGGGTCTCTTCCAACCTGAATGATTCCATGATTATATGAAACAGGCACANGGAAGAGGAAACTTTGGGAGTGTTTAGTTTGAGGAAGAGGAAGCTGAGGGGAGAGCTCATCCCTCTCTACAACTGCTTGAAAGGACATTGCAGAGAGGTTGGTGCTGGTCTCTTCTCACGGGCAATCAGCGATAAAAGGAGAGGGAATGGCTGCAAGCTGCAGCAGGGGAGGGTTAGGCTGGCCATGAGGCAAGAATTCTTCCCAGCAAGAGTGGTCAGAGCCTGGACTGGGCTGCCCAGGGGGGGGGTGGAGTCCCCATCCCTGACTGTGTTTCAGAGTCGATGAGATGTGGTGTTGGGGGATGTGGTGTAGGGGAGACCTTTGTAGAGTGGGGCTGATGGTTGGACTGGATGATCCCAAGGGTCTCTTCCAACCTGAATGATTCTATGATTCTATGATGGAGATTAAAAAGAGGGTAAATACCAGCTGAGAAACAGCAGTTATTACCTACATCAAAGCAAGGCTTTTATCTGGCCCCCAGTCTCTGCCAGAACCATGCTGCTTAGGGATTTTAAATAAGAATTCTCAGAGAACAGTTCTGTCCCTAATTCTCTGGTGTCCTTTAAAACCATCCCGGCAATTCCAGCTATTCCTTGGAAAGACTCTCTTATTTAAAAGTGTTTTTCAGTATTGATGAATTATCTTTTGTCTTCTGTGGAATGTGAGGTCACATGAGTTTTTTAACAGCTCAGTAACCCATCTGGGATGTTTTGCAGAGTGGCAAAGGCGTGACTGCTGTCCCGCTGCCGAGACAAACAGGGAAGCAGACTTCATTAATACAGGGCTTTCTCAAGCCATTCGGTAGTTTCACGTCCTGAGAGTCTTTAGAAAGCCTTTGGTAGGTTTTTTTAACTTCCATTTTAAAGAATGGTTGAATAAAAGAGCCTGAGCTTTTCACTCACCGAGTTACTTACGCTGTTATGGGGCAATTTTACTATTTTTTTACTATTTTACTAGCAGTGCTCAACGGGGATGGATTTCTAATCTCAGTGTGGTAGGAACTGGAGAGCACTTAACCGTTCCAGGGAGGCTTCCATTGTCCAAGAAGCCCATAATTATTTCCAAGATAGAGTCTACCAAATACTTCTTCCATCCTTTGGACTGTTACAGAATCACAGAATCTCAGGGATTGGAAGGGACCTTGAAAGCTCCTCCAATCCCATCCCCCTGCTGGAGCAGGAACACGCAGAGCAGGTCACACAGGAACGCCTCCAGGCGGGTTTGGGATGTCTCCAGAGAAGGAGACTCCACCACCTCCCTGGGCAGCCCCTGCCAGGGTTCCCTCACCCTCACCCTCAAGAAGTTCTTCCTCATATTTCGGTGGAACCTCCTCTGTTCCAGCTTGCACCCATTGCCCCTTCTCCTGTCATTGGATGTCACCGAGAAGAGCCTGGCTCCATCCTCCTGACACTCACCCTTTGCATATTTATCAACAGTTTTTTTCCCTGAATCATTCTATCTTGATGAAGCTGTTGAATTTTTGAGCCTTCCCAGTGTGTAACTGTCCTCAGTGAGTTTCCTGTATCAGGTTTCCTAAATGTGAGTCTGGGGAAACGGTTGTCTAATGGGTTCAGCTGCAGCCAATGCAGAAGGGGCAGCTGACATGCAGTGAGTTAGACATTATTACAGTAAGAATCATAGAATCATAGGTTGGAAGAGACCCTTGGGATCATCCAGTCCAACCATCAGCCCTAGTCTACAAGTTCTCCCCTACACCAGATCCCTCAACACCACATCTCATCTAGTCTTAAATAAGGCACAAGATGGTCTCAGAGAGTACTTCAAATGGCACCAAAGTCAGCCTGAAAGCTGTCCAAAAATTTGTTCCAGGAAGTAATTGAGCTTGTGAAAAATAGCCTGAAATTTTTGAGGCTGCACTTTGAGGCTGCAGACATTGCTCAGCCTGAGCCAGGCGAGGGAAAACAGGACTCTTGGTTGATGTCTCTTGAGTTGCTTGGAGTTGCCACATCCCAGCTGCTGGACCCTGCACTTGGCTTGGTTGAACTTTGAATGTGATTTGCACTAGCCCACCTCTCCAGCCTGTCCAGGTCCCTCTGGATGCCATCCCTTCCCTCCAGCGTGTTGACCAAAATCATAGAATCATAGAATCACAGAATCATTCAGGTTGGAAAAGACCCTTGGGATCATCTAGTCCAACCATCAGCCCCACTCTACAAAGCCCTCCCCTACACCAGATCCCTCAACACCACATCTCATCCACTCTGAAACACAGTCAGGGATGGGGACTCCACCCCCTCCCTGGGCAGCCCAGTCCAGGCTCTGAGCACTCTTGCTGGGAAGAATTCTTGCCTCATGGCCAGCCTAACCCTCCCCTGCTGCAGCTTGAATGCAAGTAGGTCATTAGGGTAAGGTTTGATTAAACACCTACCATAGGATTGATCTTATTTTTTCTGGCTATTTTGATTTTTGGTTGTTTGTTGTTTTTTTATTTAATTAAACCAGAAGCTTTTCAGGTAAAGAATTTCAACTAAAAGAAATAAGGAGCGTAATTCCAAAGTTATACTGAATTTTATTTCCAAGAAATGGAACATTACATCGGGCAGATGAGTAGGGAAATGGTGAACTAGGTCAGGTTCAGTAAAGTGGCTTTGGCCTGGGCTGTAGACAGATAAAAGTGGGCATTAAAAGTAGGAAATCAGCTCAGAAGGCAACAGGGAAACTTAAAAACACCCGAACCAAAGCGATCAGCAGAGTTGCTGTTCCCTGTAATTCCCCCCTCTAAATCCAGTGCCGGAATTGATTGCTTTCAGTTTCATGTTTCCTTTGGTCTGACTCAGCAGGAGATTCCCCCCCCAAAACCAGGTGATAGAAGTCCCTGCAGAGCAGTGAGTTTGGAAGAGGGACAGTTGTGGAAAATACTCAGACTTCTCCTGAAGTTTCCAGAACTTCCAGCGAGAGGAACTCCCGAGCAGCTTGTCCTCAGTTCCTGTTTTGACAGCGAAAGCCGACAGCGCCGACAGCTTCCTCGTTGCCCTTATTTAAGCAAAGCCACGTTTGTGACCCGTATAACTGCAAATATAAGAGTGTTTTCCCATCAAATAATACACCCCTGGGGGGTTAACTGGAAATCTCTCTGCCTTGTAGTACTTATCCCCTTGGGTTGTCCATGTCGAGGTGCTGTGACTGGTGTTAGAGTTGAAAGCACGTTTTTAAGCCTTTCCAGCCTGTAATATCTTTGTACCTCTCCGTTTCTCTCCCCTCCTCAGAGACCATGAAGAAGATATTCCAGGAAAAGGGCATCTTGGCAGGAGAAGACAGAGCTTTTAAGCCACATCTGACCTTCATGAAGTTGTCAAAATCAGCCCAGCTGCTTAAGCAGGTGAGCTCACGTTTTCTCTTGGCTCAGCAGCCACCTGGAAAGTTCCATGTGGAGGCGAACAAAGGCGTTGCTTCTGCTGTAGCATCGTACTTTCTGCTTTGTAACCAAGCCAGAGAGGTAAGACTTGATGTTATTGAGGGGTTCTTTTTACAACTAATTGGTACACCAAGGATAGGAACAGCAGGTCTCCACTGTGCTTTAAGCTCCTGCCATTGATGGTGTCAATGCTGCAATCTCATGGACGGACGTGCCGGTGTGAGAAAAGACCCAGGGGCTGATGAAATCCCTCTGTATTTCCATTTATCAGCCTCTGCATTAGTGGTGTGTGTTGTGACAACTGCTGCTTGCTGGTACGGGAGCCTCGTGCTGATTTGGCACCTTTGATGCTGATCCTAAAGTAGCAGAAACGATGGCTGGGGCCCAACACCAGCCACTCAAGGCTTTGCTTTCCCACTCGTGTGAGACCAAACAGAGCGTTTTACCGTTTTTCTACAGCCTTTTATTTGATCAGAAGATTAAACGGGGGCAGAAAATGAGCAGACATTGGGTGCTTGTTGGGTGATGAGATGGTGGGTGAGTCAACAGCTGGAGGAGGTTCTTGAATTCTCTTCTTTGGGGCTTCCTGCTTCCGTATCGTATCGGAGAGATGCGGAACCTCGGTACTTGCTTTGAAGGAGCAGAGGAGAGGACATAAACGATGGATGGTTTGTTACAAGGTAGATGTAGGGTGGAGGTGTCAGCCACAGAGATGCCTCTTTAAATGACCAAACTCTCCTGTTGAACGCGGTCGATAGGGTGTAACCCCTGCTTCGGCGCTCGCCCCTGCTACAGCACTGAGGCCGCAGAAGGCAGCACCTCTTTACGCATAAACTCTTCCAAGTCCACGCGAGGGTCATCCAGGTCCAGGTGAAGAAACTTCTCCACGACAGACTTGCACTTTTCCATCCGGTCTCCTTTCGAGGGATGATCGATGCGTTGGATAGCTTTTCCATTGCGGATCAGTTCCGAGACCTCCACTCCTCGTTCGATGATTTTGGCTGGCATTCCCGCTAATGCGGCGATGTTGGCAGCGTGGCTAACAGTGGACATGCCCTGTTTGATCTGATAGAAAAATATCAGCTCCTCTCCATCCTGGTGGGTCTCCATGGTCAGGTATTCCAGAAGCGGGGTGTCAGGCAGGAGCTCGAGCTGCATTAAACTGTGAAAATTAGTGGAGACAAAGACCTGTGGACACTGGGTGCCTTGACCGATCCAGTACCTCAGGACAGCAGCCAGAAGGGCCAGGCCATCCAGTGTGTTGGTCCCTTTCCCAAACTCATCAATAAGTACCAAGGACCTCTCTGTGGCATTGTTTACTGCCTTGGCGACCTGGTTAAGGTCAATCATGAAAGTGGAGAGCCCTACAGAAACCGATTCCCTGCTGTGGATTCTTGTGTAAATCCCATCAATGACTCCAATCTCTGCCTCTGTGGCAGGGACGTAGCTGCCGATGAGAGCCATGAATACTATAAGACCTACTTGCTTTAAGTAGACGCTCTTTCCAGATGAGTTGGGCCCCGTGATGATCTTTATTCGCCTGGTAGCCTCGCCACTGTTCACAGGGTTGGCCACAAAAGTCTTTGCACACAGTTCCATGAGGGGATGTCTTCCGTCCTTGATGTGGAAGCCCTGGCGGTGAGTGAAGCGTGGCCGGCAGTAGGCGTTCTCCCGGGCCATCACTGCCAAAGCCAGTAGGACATCTAGGTGTGCAGTGTATTCAATGACACTGTTCAACACTTCGGACTTCTCCAAGATTTTTGTCTGCAGCTGGTGCATGATAAGCATTTCCTGGTCTCTGATCTCGCAGTGCAAGTCACCCAGCAGGCTGTCCAGCTCCTTGGTCCGAGCGCTTCTGTAGTGCAGTTTGTCCTCAGACAAGAACATGAAGTCCAAGCCTTCGATCTCGAAGTCGCTCTTATCCACCATGCTTGGTAGCCGTGGGATGGAGAGAAGGAACCCAATCAAAGGAATGTAGATCACGCAACAGGAGGGAATATGATTCCCCAAGGTCTCCAGTTCTTTCCGTGCCACTTCTGTAAGGAAGTCTGACAGCCCCATCAGCTTTCGTTTCTTCTCGTCGATGGTGGGGTCCACGTTGGGTCTGACCGTGAAGCGGTTCTCTGAGATGCTGCCTTCGAAGTCCACCACTTTGCCAATTAGGTTGGCAATGTAGTGCAGGTCGTCAGTGAAGACCCGTGAAATGGTCTGAAAGAGTTCGATAGTGCTGGGCAGAGCGCGGCACGTGTCTCTGAGGCACATGGCACTGTACACTGTCTTGTAGAGCGTTTGCCAGTCGCCAGCTTTGGTGTGAGAAAGAGTCATTCTTTTTAGAATAAGAGGCACGTTCTTAATGTTCTTGAGGCAGCCTTGGAGGGTGATGACTGTTTCGTGGTTCTGAGCCAGCAGGAAGAAGTGGATAACGTCCAGCCGTTTGTTCAGCTCGGTCACGTTCCGAGTAGGTCGCGTGAGCCACAGCCTCAGGAGTTTTTCTCCCCATTTGCACCTGCAGCGGTTTAAAATTCCGTATAAACTGAAGCCTTCTTTCAATCCACTCGACAGCTTGTACACAGAAGGATGGATATCACTTTTAAATATCTGCAGGACACAGTAGGTGTCCTGGTCCATGTGCACAGTATCTGACAGCACAAACTTTTTAAAGGCCAAAATGGGAACCGCGATGGTGCTTTCTTCAAGCTCCACTCCAATCCTTCTCCTGTCTAGAAACTTAAGGAGCCCCCCTAGGGCTCGTATCATGAGTGGGCTCTCAAAAGGGATGATTGAGGACAAGTAGAGAATTTTCTCTGTCGTAGTCATATGAGATGGGATAAATGGAAATTGCCTTGATAGGATTCGTTGCTTGCTGACTTCTAGGCCAAAATCTACGTTAGGAAACAGGACTATTTCTGGTTTTCCTATTTCTTTTTCACCATCGGCAGCTGTGAGGTTGGCCAGGAATTTGGCAATATTCTGGTCCTGTTTTGCACTGGTCACGATGGATTGAGGATTAACTTCCTCAATCACTTTCTGCAGTAGCTTGAGATTTTCATTATCAGGTATGTCAGGCATGAAGTAGACTGAGCAGTCTTCTGTATCATAATAAGTAATTGCAAGCTGCCCTGCATACCACAGCACAGACATGTGTGTCTCAGAGCGCTCTTGGTCCTCCTCGTCGGGCCCGAGTGGCGGTGGCAAGGCACAACTCGTGGCTGATGTGGTGCTCATTCTGTTGGAGAAAGATATTTTTGTTCTCAACTCCCCTGAAAAGATCAGAGATATAACTGTAATTGACAACAGCAAGTTAACACTCACTGTCCTAACCCTGGAGAAACTGAGGTGCTACCAGGAGTTGAAGGTTGAAGATGTTCAAGTGAAAAGATGCGGCCAGTAACTACAGCCACCATCTTGTTTCCAAGCAAGGTGTAACTGAGTTAATTACCAGCAATATTGTTTTACAGTTCTTCGTGTCCTTTATTTTAGTAAGTACATATGTATGCCCAAATGCTCATAAATTCAGTAATGTGCATGCACGCATATATACATGTACGAAATCATCCTCCCCTCAGAGATACAGGCCATCCCTCGTGCACTGACCACAGCTCCTCACAATATGGCAGCCACAGAAGCCAGTTGTCATTTCAGGTTCCTTCCCTCGTATTTATGCAGCACCATCACACATTATTAGTTTCCATACAAGTATATAAAGTGCTGCTGCAGGGATCAACCAAGCAGTTTTTCCCTACAGCATCCACCATACTTTTCAGCATCCCGCTTCCAACCCTCTCCTGCTTCTCTCCCTCTCGAGTCACCTTCCTCACTGCAGGTGGAGAGCTTGTCTTGGCTGCTATGTCGCCTTCCAGCCAAAAAGTTGTATCTTGATCCTATTCTCCTCCCTCTCCAGGCTATTGCTTGGCGTTCTCTGTGCTCAGGCCTCCCTACCGCCCACTAGCTCCTGTCAGGATGACGCTGCTCTATGGCTCTGGGCCTTGTCTCCACAGCCAGGCCACAGCCGCCATCTTGCCGCTGGCACCCTGCTGTTAAGCACCACTCACCCCCGACTCCTGGGGGCCCACTTCAGCCCTCTCCCGGCAGGGAATGGACCCTTAACCTCCCTTGTGGCCTCCTGGTTGAACGGGTGCAGCCCTCTCCTTGAGGGTCAAGCTCTTTCCTCCAGCCCCTGCTCCGTCCCCAGTCTTCTCACAGGCCCATGCTGAGGGAGGAAGATGGCAGAAGCCCCCTGAGCAGCCCAGCCCAATGGCCGGCAAGGGATGCTGAGCATCAGACACCATCTCTATGACCTCCCTCTGCATCACCAGCTGCACCAGTGCTGCAGGGGCACCCACGGCCATCCCTTCCTGCTGCCCAGCTTCCCCAATGCTCACCGCTTTCACTGTGGTATTTGCAGCTCACTTAATGACCTTCTTACAGGAAATGTAAATGATTTCAGAGGGCTGGGAGATGGGCATTTTGGCTCTGGGGTCTGGTACATGCAACTGAAGCTGTTTGCAGGAGGGTGTTGGGCACCTTGCTTTGCCGCCATGTTAAGGCTTATCCTTGAGCCTGCCTTGCCCGGCCACCTGCTGACAGGAGCCATGGGACTCCATGCAGCTGCAGGGTTTAACTGCTGGCTGGGGATGGCAGACAGCGAGTTAACAGCCATGCCAGGGTTACCACATGCTGTCTCCTTGGTGCCCTGCTGGGTTTGCAGGAGGTCCACATACAGCACCTCTCCAGGCCCGTGTTACACTGCCATGTTGCTTGACAGGCATCCTTACGGCGCTTTCCCAAGAGACATATGTCTTCTTCCTCCCCTTCCAGCATCAAATGCTTCAAAACAGCCTCTCAGGTCTTTTCACCCTCCCCCCGTTAATAGAATATCTCTGTAATCAACATATTTAACTTTCCCATGTGGGAACAACTCTTTCATCTCTGCTGGCCAGACCCTTTAAATTAAGAAACGAACCGTGACCTTCCCATGCACTTGTGTTGTTTCATCCTTTCATCTCTAATTGCAACCATTGCAAACAGCGCTCCCAAAATCGCTCCAAGTTATTAAAAATATCATACAGCTTTCCCATAGCTGCTTTTCCAAATATCTTTGGGTAGTGCATCACAAGGATAACTCAATTCCTGAGCATTCAGCGTTAGAGTCACACCATACCCATCTGGTTTTGACAAGCAACACCCCAATCTCTTGCAAATTCCGTTTTTTTATAGGAGCATAAAGTAGTGATTTGGGTTTTTTTTGCTCATTTTGATCTTTGTGTACTTGAAACTTCACATTTTGACAGGTGTTCTCCTGACTGAAAAGGTCTTTTTGTTGTTTTTTTTTTTTAATTACTGATTGATGTCTAAATGTATTTCAAAGAACTGTCAGCCAAAAGGCAAAGAATGAGGATTTAATTTCAAAATAACATAAGGACTGATCTAACCACCGAATATGAAATTTTAAATACTGACAGTGAGGATGGAACACACACAGGCTGCCAAGGAGGTCGTGTTCCCCAAATGAAAAGCATCCACCACTAGATGTCATAGTTTCAGAGAGTGAGGAAACTGAAAGACAGGTTTGACCTTCACTAAATTCCATTTTAGGGGACTGCGGGTCAGGCTGCGAGAGTCAGGGTTGTTCAGCCTGGAGAAGAGAAGGTTCCAGGAAGACCTTAGAACCCCTTCCAGTCCCTGAATGGGGCTTACAGGAGAGCTGGGGAGGGACTTTTTATTAGGGAGTGGAACAACGGGATAAGGGGGAATGTTTTTAAACTAAAAGAAGGGAGATTGAGATGAGATCTCGGGAATAAATTCCTTCCTGTGAGGGTGGTGAGAGCCTGGCCTAGGTTGCCCAGAGAAGCTGTGGCTGCCCCATCCCTGGAGGGGTTGAAGGCCAGGCTGGATGGGGCTTGGAGCAACTTGGTCTGGTGGGAGGTGTCCCTGCCCAGGGCAGGGGATTGGAACTGGATGATCTTTAAGTTCCCCTCCAACTCTAACCATTCTGTGAATCTATGAAATGTGTGTGCTTGGGAACCTGGAAGGAGTTGTGTCACTAGGGACCTTCTGTCTCTGCCAGGGGCTGTCTCTACTTGCGTTTCACATGAGCTCTGTTTGTGGGTGCTGTTGAAGGCTGTGGAAGTGGCAGACTCTGCAGCCGGCCATGTCCATGTCCTCTGAGTGTGTGTGCCCCCAGAGGGTGAAATATGAATTCCTGAAAAGGAGGAATATCCATCAAGAGACCCTGGATCCCCAGGGGTCCCCAGCAGCCAGGCAGTAGGGAGCCCTGGGCTGGAGCTGCTGGAGGTGGCAGTGGTTGCTCCTAGCATCCCTTAGCATATGCTAACAATCTTTAAAAAAGCAAACAGTGGGGTATATTTTGAGGTAGATTGAAGGAGAAAATATTGATTTTCTACAGAGATCATCAGTTTATTGAAAATACGGTGGGATGAGGAACTCTATACTCTTAAAATAACTGCTGAAATAAGGTTTTCTAAAACCAGCCACATGGAATAGTTATTCAGCTCCACTTTGTGTATGCTAACCTACATCATGACCGTGATGTTGTAAGCCCATGGAAGTTTTAAGATTTGCTGAGATCAGAAGCCCTGGTGCTTGTTAAATGCAACCACATTGTCCTGTTTGGGGATTTCTGAAGATCTGGAAGAGCACCCTTGACAAACTTTGGGGGTTCTTCCTCGCAGTAGCATCCCCAGTGGTGACAGCAGGAATCCTTTCCAGTTACCTCTTCCATGAAGACTGCAGCAAAGCATTGGAAGTTAAAGCATTTGTAGTGTTGTGTGTGTCTGTTTGGTTCTGGCAGGACAGAAGAGGGAGGGGTAGGAAGGAAGGAGGTGTAATGGCACTTTTATTTCCTTCTTTAAGTTCTCCTGCAGGCAATGCTTAAACAAAGCAGATTTGGCCCGTTATTGTTTCAGTCTTTGTGCATCTAGGAGTAATTTTCCATCCTAAATACACCTCTGGTTAAAATGAAAACCCTAGGAATTAAATATGAAAATTCATCCTTTTAGCAGACAGCCTAAACTGTATTTTATGTTGCTGTTTAAAGGTGAAAAAAATTGACTCAAGCCTGTATGAAGATTTTAAAAGCCATTATTTTGGGGATGAAGTCCTGCACCGCCTGGATCTTTGCTCCATGCTGAAAAAAAAGCAACCCAATGGTTACTACTTCTGTGAGTCCTCTATTGTTTTTGGTGAGTACCTCTTCATTTTTCTCTCAGCTCAGTTTTGTCTCTTTAAGTTCGACGCCTGAAAAGCCACTCTGTCTGCAGTGTGTGTTAGGTCATTCTTGTTACAACGTCCGTGGAGTCTGACAGGAGCCCCTCCTTCAGTCCTGGCTCTCCAGGGACACGGTGTGGTCCTTCTTGCTGACAGCTGAAGGTTATGTTCAACTGTCTGTCCCCAGAATCCAGCTCTGTTTCTCATCCTCAAACGAGTGTTTGAGAGTGAGATGTATCGCTCTCCAGAACTGCTCATCTCTCTCTTGATGACAAAGACAGCCTGTGTGACTGAGCTGGATTAGACACAGTAATTACAGGTGATTAAAGCTGAGTGAAATGGCTCTGGTTTGGCAGAGATGTCACCTCACTTGGACTGTATTAATATACAGAGAGAAGGTCAGTGGTACAACAGCCGTCATGATTAACCGTTCACAGTACCATCAAGGCTTCAAACATGGTATGGACACCTTGTGTGGGTTGTCACAATTGCTAGAAATCACAGTTGTCTCCTCCTGCTTTGTCTGAACAGAAGCTTCATGAGTCTGGGCTTGTTTTCTCATTTCTGCCCTGAGTCTGGTATAGCTGGAACTCCAGGTGACACTAAGGGATAATGGTTTGTACAATAACCCTCTCTGTGATAGCCAGTTCCAAGTAGCTGATGGTGGATCTTGGGGCAGCTATTAGTCATGTGAAGAAGGCCAATGGCATCCTGGGGTGCACCAGGAAGAGTGTGGCCAACAGGTCAAAGGAGTTTATCCTTCCACCCTGCTCTGCCCTGGGGAGGCCCCATCTAGAGCACTGGGTCCAGTTCTGGGCTCCCCAGTTCAAGAAGGACAGGGAACTGCTGGAGAGGGTACAGCAGAGGACCACCAAAATGATGAGGGGCCTGGAACATCTCTCTTAGGAGGGAAGGCTGAGTTGGCTCTTTTTAGTCTGGAGAAGAGAAGGCTGAGGGGGGATCTGATCAACATCTAGAAATACTTCAAGGGTGGGTGTCAGGAGGATGGGGCCAGTCTTTTTCCAGTGGTGCCCAGGGTCAGGACAAGAGGGAACAGGCACAAACTTGAACATAAGAAGTTCCATCTCAACATGAAGAGGGTCTTCTTTGCTGTGAGGGTGGCAGAGCCCTGGCAGAGGCTGCCCAGAGAGGTGGCGGAGTCTCCGTCTCTGGAGACATTCAAACCCTCCTGGACATGTTCCTGCCGGACCTGCTCTGGGTGACCCTGCTCTGGCAGGGCATCAGACTAGATGATCTCCAGAGGTCTCTTCCAACCCCAGAGCATTCTGTCATGCTGTGATGATTGCTGTAACAATGAAGGTCAGCTAATGTTGTTATTTGCCCCATTGGAGGGTTGGAAACAGAAAAGCCTAGAGGGGTCTTGCCTATAGGGAGGAGGGGACAGGCCAGGGGGCGGTTATTCCATCCCACCTGCCCCATGCTCAGTATAAAGCTGGGGGATCAAAGGGTCTCCAATGGCTGATGTCCAAAGAGGACCCTGTGTGTTCATCTGCTTTTGATCTTGATCCATGAGCTCCTGACATGGCTTGCTTGTTGTTTTTTAGCAAAGGTTCAAGGTGTTCTGCATCAGAAAGCCTGGAACCTGAACTTCATTGCTGTAATCAAGGGAACACACAAAAGGCTTTCTTGCACATAAAACTGATTGTGAGGAACGAGGGCTGAGAGGTTTTAAAAATTGAGACCTTTCAGATTGTTCATCTGATTATTTCTCCAAATTTCAGCCCTTCACTTCTTTCTCAGTTTGGGACTTCAGTGGTACAGGGCCAGTGGGCCAGTCTAAGGAAAAAAACCCATTCTTTTGGGGGAACACTGCTCAGATGTCAAGGTCAGAATTACGTGCTGGAGTGCAAAAGTTGAGGACCAAATATTTTGGAATACTTGAATGTTATGTGTATCCACCAAAGTGGGTGGTGTTCACGTGAGGGATCTTAAAGAAAAGCAGAGCAGACCCAGCATTGAATGAACATGGTGTCGGACAGCCTGTGACTGCGGGACTCGTACGGGACCTTGACCTCTAGCAAAGCAGCAGATTCCCCATGACAGGAGTTGGGCTGAGTTCATTTTCTCATATATTGTCAGTACATGAATCATTGATTCATAGATTCATGGGATCATTTAGGTTGGAAAAGACCTGT
>VZTM01014405.1:0-14998 GCA_013400555.1 Jacana jacana
CTCATAAGCTACATTCACTGTACTGCTACCTGTAACATTCGATTATGTATTTTTTCTGGATATTGATGTCATGACTGATATAAATAGAAAGAGGTTATAAACACCCGATTTACCATTGTTTAGTTATTTTTTCACAGATCTTTTACTACCTATTTGTGGTTTTATTTATTTTCCATTTAAGACTCCAACTCTTCCTGTTGTACAGTGAAAACACACCACATATTTTAGAATTTGGTCTTGACTGTCATTGCTATATAGAACAAAAATGCAGGTCAGAAGGATTTCAGCAATTTTGCCCTTATTCATAGAAAACTATACTTACTTATTTTCTTTCTCTGAAGCAACAGTGTTGCTACAGATCCAATTCCCATACTATGATTAAAAAATAAATAAATCTGATACCCTTTCCAGAGTGGTCTGTTTCTGCTCTTTTTATTCTTTGGAATTCTTTCCTAGTCAAAAACATTTAAATAAAAAAGTTTTGGCTTTGAATTTTAAACTCAGAAAGTTTATAGGACTTTTGCTTTAATGTAAAAGACCAAAGGAAAAAGAAAAAAAAAAGGTAAAACGGGTAAAAGAAAAAACAAGTGCACAAAAAGAGATACTTATACACTTCAATCAGGTTTGGGATTTGCATTATCTATGAGGAATGAAACTTTCCTTGTGGTTCATATATGAAACTTGTATTGCTTGAACCTGTTTTATTCATAAGTACCAGGTGAGGATCAAAGCATGAAATTAGAGAGGGTAGCTCACAGGAAGATGTGAGGGGATGGAAATAGAGAAAAGCTATTGCCTATTGATGAGAAAAGCAGCTATATTCCTCACACTGAAACCTGTGCTTTGTGTTTACGTTCTTCCTCAGATTTTATACATATATATATATATATACCCTAGAGCTCACAGATGTAGACCTAATACATGAGACTGGATAGGATTCACCTGAGGATATTAAAAGAGCGTGCTGATATGACTGACTGCAAGGATGAGGATTTGCCTAACAGAAATCTCATGAAGTTCCGCAAAGAAATGTGCAAAATTATGTACCGGGGAAGAATATAGCCATGCATTGACACAGACTGGGAAGCAGCTGGCTGGGCACCAGACTGTCTGAAAGTGATCTAGATATTGCAGTGAGTGGCAGGTTAAGTAGGACTGAACTGTGTGCTCTCATTGTAAAGTGAGGCAAACCACATACTGGGCTAGGTAAGACTAACTGTGGTCAGCAGAAGGAGTCAAAATATTCTCTTCTTTAACTCAGTCCCAGTCAGTTCAAGAGAGATGCTGGAAAACTGGAAAGTATTCAGTGGAAGATGACCACAGATAGTAAGGTACCACCTGCCAGAGGAAATTGGGTTTGTTCAGTCTGTTGAAGAGAAAGCTAAGAGGAGGATAAGCCTGGAGAGTCCCCTGGAACTGTGACTTGTGAGGTTTACATTTGGGGTTAGGAATAACTTTTGCACAGTACTAGATCAGGCAGCAGAGAGAAGTTGTGAAATCTCCATCTTTGGAGGTTTTCAAGGCTCAGCTACAGAAGACCGTGTGTAGTCTGATATAGTCACTATTTTCAAGAGTCTGCTTCTTGACTTCACTGGGGAGGCTGAACTACAGAACCTCCTGAGGTCTCTTTCAACTCGTATTTCTGTAATGCAGAAACACACCTTCCTGTATGGGGAAAAAAAAGTAATGTTTCCTAGAGAACAGTTGGAATTAATACTAATATACAATGATGCTGAAGTTACTTGGCCACAGAGCCTAAGTAAAGAAGGACACTATGTCCTGCACTGCTAAAATAAAAGCCGTATGTCTTCCTTATTAAGGGAAGACAGCATCTGGCTAACTTTCTGAAACATTTTCCTTCAGCCTTACCTAAGGCTGGGGATAGTTCTCGAGAGGTTCTAAATAACAGAATCTAAGGACCAAGACCAAAATCAGTTCCATTTTTAATTTGACCCACTGTCAATATCAAGACAAAAAATGTGTTGTTTGGATTTTTTGACAACACAGTACGTTATTTTAATTTGGAATTTTATTCATATTTGCTATTACTCCATGTTATTATTATATCATTTTCTTAGGCATAGCAACTTGCTAGCTATGCATAGAAGAAAAATACAAATTCCTATGTTAGAAGAAAGAAAAGATCCATGTATAAAGTGAAAAATTTGGATGCTGTTACAAGTATCAGATGGTATGTATTACCATAGTTGGTAATAAAATGAATGAATAAATGTGTATACAATAAAAAGCAAAAGGTCACATTATCAGATCTAAATCTGAAGTTACTGAAGTTGGCCCCTTCTGAGAAGGTGAGGCTAGATCATGTCCAGAGATTCTTTTTAAGACAAATTATTTTGTTAGTCTGTTATTACTTGTAACAAACCATGGAGAAGAAAAATAAACAAGTTAATTCTAAAACGCACTCAAAGCTTTGTTTAGGACTAAAAAACCCACCTTGTTCATAAGTACCTACAGGAGAGTAACTTAGACGATATAAAGTGGGGAAAAAAACCTTTTTTTTTTTAATCCCCCCCGCTGCCAATTAAAGGACCTTTAAATGGCTCAGATGTCAAAAGACAAATCTTTGAACAACTGACTGATGTTACATAGCAGAGACAGTAATGTGTTGCAGTGAGGCAGGGTAAGCTAAGGACACAGCTTTATTCTGCACTCACGTCTTCAGCGTATTGGGTTGAAGTCAAACCCTTAATGTGAGCAAAACATGGCTTTTATGCATTACTAGTACGATAAGTGAGGATACACAAACACGCAAATGCATCCTCGATATTTATAAAACCCTTTTCTTCTCTTCCTATCTAATACTTTCCTTCACATCCCATTATGTCAAATCAGGTGCTACAGCACTACATGATGGATATAATCTAATGTGACAGGTTACGATGTAGCACATTATTTGGAAAATTGGGAAAAAGGCAGTTGTTATGAAATTGATTGTTAAAGATGTCTCAGGTTTGTTCAGTATTTTGTGTTCGTTGGCTTTTTTTGTCTATGTGGATTTTTTGATTAGTTTTGTTCTGTTGTTGGTTTTGTTTGATTGTTTGTTTTTACCTAAGCAGAAGAAAACCCCAGGCTGGCAGGTTTTATTTTAAAAAGTGTAATTCATCTCTAATGCAAGAGCTAGGGATTTCTCCACATGGAGCAGATGCAGCAGTTTAAAAGGTGTAAACAGTTAGAGACGGGATCACATTCCTTCTAATTAGCCAGCAAAAGGAAAACTTGTGCTTGTTGCAGTGATAGTGCCTTCTCCATTTGCCTCACAGAGAAATATCAACTAGGCTAAAGCATAGAATCATAGAATCATTTTTGTTGGAAAAGACCCTTGCGATTATCAAGTCCATCAGCCCTACTCTACGAAGTTCTCTCCTACACCATATCCCTCAACACCACATCCAATCTGCTCCTAAACACAGCCAGGGATGGTGACTCCACCNTCTTGGCCACCTGGGCACACTGCTGGCTCATGTTCAGCCGCCTGTCAACCAGCACCCCCAGGTCCTTTTCTGCCAGGCAGCTCTCCAGCCACACTGCCCCAAGCCTGTAGCGATGCATGGGGTTGTTGTGGCCCAAGTGCAGGACCTGGCACTTGGCCTCGTTGAAGGCCATGCCATTAACATCGGCCCATTGATCCTATCTGTCCAAGTCCCTCTGCAAGAGCTTCCCTGCCCTCATGCATACCAACACTCCCACCTAACTTAATGTAATCTGCAAACTTACTGATGGTGCTCTCTAGATCATTGTTGAGATCATCAATAAAGACATTAAACAGAAATGGTTCCAATACTGAGCCCTGAGGAACGCCACTTGTGACCGGCCGCCGGCTGGGTTTAACTCCATTGAGCACTACTCTTTGGGACCGCTCTTCCAGCCAGTGCTTGAAAGCATCTCTTTGTAATTATAAAATAGCACATAAACTCAGGTAAAACCTATGGTCAACTACTTTGAATGAATACAACTACAGCTCTTGCTTTTTGCCTTGTTTGGTGTCTTGTCCTATTTTTAGCATTTTAGAATCCACGAAACATCGTGGCAACAGTTAGGAATAGGAAGACTGATAACTTTGTTCTTCCTCTTTCTTATTCTGGTATATACCTTTTTTTTTCCCTTTTTTCTTTTCCTTGAAGGACTGCTTCTGCTCATTTTTAAGAGCTAAATACCATTTTCAGCAACAAAAGAAAAAGCTTGCAAGTAAATTTCACAGGGTTTGATGAAGCAGATCTGCTTGTACACTAGAGAACATTTGGTGGTTTGTTTTTCTTCTTATTTATTTATTGTCTTTTGATTTACTGTGTTAAATTTGGGCTTCAGATAAGAGCCAGAAAGTAAAACAAGATGTAAGCCTTTCATCTTAGAAATTTCCCAGACAGAAAGAGGAGCAATGGAAAGACTAAACCAGATCAGAATTATTTCAGAAATTATTCCAATAGCGGGAACTACTTAATTATATCCTTGTACATATTTTGCCTTTTGATTACGGTATTTTGATATTGTAATAAAACGGGTGCTACAAGAGTCAGGAAAAAAAAAGAATGGAAAATACGTATAATCTATTAATATTATATAGTAATAAAATACAATTTCAGTACATACCTTCGTAGTTTTTCCTCCATCCTCTTTTCCCTAAAAATTTGGAATGGCTTCCTCAGTCTAAGATGTGTCATGGGATTGACCACAAAAATACCACTAAATGTCTAATATCTTTCAGCACAACTAACACAATATGAAATATTGATTCTTAATACACAAAATGATAAAAGTGTCTATAGGAGACCTAATTGCTGATTCAGAAGATCATGACTTCATTCTCCTGGTTGCCTATGTTTGATTTAGCAGAATAAAGATTTGGAAAGCTTTCCACTTTAAAGCTGAAAAAATATTCAAAATGTGGATTATGTATACTCAAAGCGTATACATATACATATACATATGTTTGTATATATAGATATTATATATCTTTCAATTTCCAGTGATGGCAAAATGTGGCAGGGTGATATAAGGGACATTAAGTGAAATAAAGCAGTATGCAAATATATGGATCTGGGGGAAGAGATTTTTCATTGTCTGATCAATCTTGAGAACACTACCCTATGTAAAAACTCTTCTAGTCCCTAGGTATAAGTGAGGATGCACAAAGTTTGTATTACAGCAACCTGTTAAAATAAAAGTGTAATCTTAGGTTTGAGCAACATAATGTCAAAAATAGCATCGCAAAAACTGAACAAAGAGCACTTCTCTGAAGGACTTCTCTTTCCTTTTCTGAAGGAAAACAGTACTTGCTGATATAGAGAAGATAGAACCATTCTGTAAACCAGTGCAACTGAAAGGGATATAGAATTTCAGGTACTATGAAAGCGGCTGCTTCTTTCACATAGCAGCTTTCCCACCTCCAGAGTAGAAAATTCTTATTTTATTAATTAATATTTCTATTATTAGTTCAAAAAAGAGAAACAACCCACTTACTATGCATCTTGTCATAATCTGTCCTAAATTTCTATCCCAGTTTATTAGGAAACCATTACAGTAGGAAAAGTGTATTATTACAACCATGAATCTTAGGTGGCATTTCACAGAGGTTCATCCATTATTACCTCCTTTCATTAGCAGCCAAATAATCCAGCATGATTAGCCTGGCATGTCCCCTCTGGAATTATTTAAATATCAGTATCCTGGTATTATTTAAAGACATGATAAATTGGATAGCAGGAAAAAAAAAAAAAATTGTGTGTGTGAAAGAATGGTATCAGGTTTTATTTGGACTTACTGATTTTTAAGTTTGTTATGTCTTAAAATTTTCACCAAAGACATGTCTCTAAAGCTAATTTTCTTCATATATCTGCCCAAAACTCAAAGGGCTGTGAAACTTTTGCATCTAATTACATCAGGGCTTTTTATGAGGCTCATGCACATGCTCTTCTAGTAAAGCATTACTGAACTCTGTGAACGCAATACTTCTAGTGTCCTGCAAATTAAAACCCATTCAAAAGAAAAAATAATACAATTTTCAGAATTACGCAGTGAATTTTTAAAGTTTTCCCATAACACAACACCAGCTAAAAAATTACAAGGTTTTACAATTAAAAATCCTAATCATTGTAGTTGATACCTTTAATACATTTAGAAAAATCTCGTAGAAACAAATAGGGAAGAATTATATCTGAGCATCAAACAGACATTTCATAGTGAAATAATCTTTCTTTATATTTTAGGTCATTCACAAACTCACTGGATAGATGTCAAATAATGTAGCAGCATGAATGTTTATATCTCTGTGAAAGACACTCACTACTGACTAACACCCCTGCATTTTCTATTACACGATGTCTAATTAAGCCCCATGACGCCACTCTCAAATCTGACAAAGCAGAGATAATTCTTGACATTTTCAAAAACTTGGCTTATGTTCCCCTCCTTTTTACAGTGACACAAGCTGGGGCTTCAAACCGATAATGACATTGCAGCAAGTTTCTGGTTTTCTAGTCTTTTTCACACAGTAGTTTACTCAGAAGGAAGGGAATCACACAGACCTTTATTTGCCTTTGCTATCTTCAAGCACAGAATAATGGCAGCCAAAAGACCAAATTTTGCCCTTACTTGCCTCTGTTCAACTTCCACCAAAATCAATGGAAATTATGTGTTATGCTACCCAGGGAGTGATTTGGTCCATAGCACACAGAGAGAACCGCCACAGCACATATGAGGTGATAGGTCACATCACTTCAATTGTCCCCATCTTCTTTCAGCACTAGACAAACATCAGAAGAGACAAACATAAAACAGTAAAATAGCAATAGCGATACTCAGTGTCCTGGTGCCGTCCCTGTCATTGCTGCTCCTCCAGTCCAACCATAATGTAGAATTTTCTCTACCACATGTGGTGCTTCGCATCTACCTTTTTTGGGCAGCAGCAGGAGGCAGACCAGCAATATTTGGAGGCTGTCTTTAATTTAAGACTCATCTCTTTAACGTGAAACTGTGACTTTTCAGTACAAGAATAAGGACAAGGGTGAAAAAGGTCTAGCATATGTTTCTGAAATTATGAAGCTTAACAGAAGGGAATATGCTTTACTTTTTTTTTTCTTTTTTAATAAATAAAATAAAATAACTAAAACCAAAACACAACCAACAGATCTTTGCATTGCTTTGTTTGCATTACTTAAAAGGTATCAATTACCTTTTCCCTGTCCTGATAATACAATCTCATTCTTATTTATTTTACTAGATTCACTATGACATTACCTGGATACTAAACAAGATCAGTTTCTCCATGAAAAGAAACAATAAAAAGAGCTGGTAATGACTTACACTGGTTTTCAACAAATGTTTTACAGTGATTAAGAGCTGTCTTACCGATCTTAGGGGAAAAAATAATAAAACTCAACTAAAATTACAGAAGCCTATACAAATCTCATTAGTATATGGTTTAAGAAGGCACAATTTGCCATTTCGTTTCTCAGTCAAAAATACTTAATCTCCTAGAGTTACAACTAACGCAAAAATCATTAATATTTTCAACTGTAAACTCCTGAGACCTGTGCACCAATAGCAAAATGCCTTGCTTTTCCACAATTTTCTTCTAGAAATTGCTTTAATACAGTTTTACAAGAAACATCATTTGTTCAGGTTGTGTCCCAATTCACCCTGCAAACACAGACAACAAAACTAATTATTTTCAATCTCAGCCTTTACCCAACAATATCTTTTGAAGGCAGACACCAAATTGGTGGAAAATTACATCTTACATTGGATTTCATGCTTATCAAAATTTTTCCCTATCTTTCTTTCTACCTATTTGATTAAATCATTTCACATCTTTCAGAAGTCATAAGTTACAAAGGAAAAAAAAAAAAAAGAAAAGAATACACCATATAAAGATTTAATGTGTATAAAGAATATTCCCATTACAATTGTGGACTTAGTTGTTTGAGCAGTCAAGCTAAAGAGCACCCAGTAATCAAACTTATTCCTGAGCAACAGGGGTGTTTCACCAGCCATTATCTTCCCTTGTCCGATGCAAACTTAAAGACCAGATGAGAAACCTATTTGGAATGAGTTTGCATTTGCCTCTACATATTATTCTTATTACTGTAGCAGTACAGTTCTACTGAAGCTAGGTGCTGTGCAGCTATGAAGTAAGAAAAGCCTCCTGATCAAATTGATTTATATTTGAACTGGAAAAATCAGGCACAAAGGTTGAGGGCAAACATAAGCCCAGAGTGAAAAAAATGACATATCCAAGACCATGAAGGAGGTTAGTAGTAAACTCGTTAACAGACTACAGATATAAACCTTCAAATTTGCTTTTCAGCTCTAGTGAGGAGACTACATTGTACCAAATAACCAAACATACATATTTCTCTCCTTAAATTTAAGTGTCAAAGAGCTATCACTACAATCAAAAGCAGCTGAGAAAAGGAATGCAGAAAGCTAAGAATCCAAAGATACACTATTAATTGATAAAGACAAGAAGTGATAGAAAAAGTAAAAATATGTTTATCTTTTTCTATTTTTATTTTCCTATTTTTAAATGAAATATTAAATCTTGCAAATTCTCTGATCAGCTGTATTAAATACAGTTCATTGGGATTACATTTCATTATGGTGGTTTTTCTACTGTTAAGAAGATGGATTTGGGCAGTTCATATTATAAGAAGGAAAAGCATAAAATAGCTCCAAAGGAAAACATATTAAATTTTATTTCATGCAAATCAATAAGTGAAGGCACTGAAGATGATGGGATAGAAAGAATATTGTGTCCACAGGAAGGGAGTGAGGAACAACTCTTTGAACCTTTTAACATGTTTCTGCACCACCAGGTGTCTCATGTCTGCTCTGTCTATTATTTTCTGTTAAAAACAGCTCTCTAAACACACTCCAGTAACCTGCAAGTTTTGCAGGGAAACTCAGAATTGTATCAAAAAGACCTGTAACTTACTGTTCAGTTTCTACACTTTAACTAAGTGCCAAGGGGAATTTTAATTTCCCAGATCTATTAGATGCTATCATAATGAATGGATACACTTTTACCTTTGGTAGCATTTCCTGGCTATGCTGAAGGGACGCAGTTTTGGATTTTTCTGCTTGTAGGACAATTCTTGGTCCAAAGAGGATGGAAAAAGGTTATTTTCAGTGTTTCCCGCTGCTTCTATGTTGAGCACTTAACCCTCTCGCATTTAAACAAAGACGTTCCCCATAGGACACAGACATTGACATGGCAGCACCTTACACTCTTTTGTAAGGTCACTATGTATATCCTTGCCAACAGTTAAGTTTTAGGCAGTATAATATCCTAATAATCATATTCACCACAACAGGCATATCTATTTGCATATATTTGTAGATTCTGTTAAATTTTCTACTGTAATGCAAGATAAACTAATCCAAATAGACCACGAGATCTATAGGCCTGAAAATTGATCTTTCACTAAGCAATGGACACACGAGAAGTTTTATAAATACACTGATATGGTGGGTTCTTCTTTCACCAAAGATAACCATAAGGGTTCTGTATGAACTCTCCATCGGTAGAAGACAGCAGTTTTCTCAAGAAATTTTACAGGACTATTTTCATGGCAATATGTGACTCCAGGAATGATGCATTTCTATTTATGTGGGGTTTTTTGAGATCAAATAACTGCTAGAAAAGATATTATTTTACTTGAAACAGATTCAAATGAGCTGCTTTCTTGAGTCTTTCTTGAGTAACTCCTAACAATGACTAGCTTGATTTGACAGCTTGTCTCTTCTAAGGTAAAGCCAGATGACAGTCATCCACAAAAGCATTTGATTAGTTTATCATTATCTGTGTCTTTGTTTAGCAGACGTTTTTGAATTACTTTGCCTCAGTATTCAGTGTAATTTGTCACTGTATAATGTGAAGTGGGCAACTCTGTTCGAGTTACTGCTAAGTTCTTTCAACATTTTACAGCAGGTTCTTTCATCACTGAATAGAAGTTTAGATTGTCTGTAAAGTGCAATATTTGGATTTATTTTTACAATAAAGGGAACTCTCGGAATAACTGGAAAGTTAAGTTAAAATAAATATTAGGTAGTGGAGTTGAAGAGAGGGGACAGGAGAAAATAGAAGCAAACCAATATTTTCAAAAGATTATGGGCATTATTCATATATTAGTCTCAATGGACTGTGAATATCCAGCAATTATAGCACATGTTGTGTAATGTACTACCCTAAAACTGAAGGATCATACCATCGAGATAAAGAAAGTATTGCAATGTGTCACCAGGTAAAAGTGTGTTTGTAAAAAGAAACAGACAATAGTAATAGATTCCAGTTAAATATGAGGAAAAATTTCTTCACGGTGAGAGTGACTGAACACTGGAATGGGCTGCCCAGGGAGGTTGTGGAGTCTCCTCTGGAGACATTCAAAACTCGCCTGGAGGCGTTCCTGTGTGATCTGATCTGGGTGTTCCTGCTCCGGCAGGGGGATTGGAGTAGATGATCTTTCAAGGTCCCTTCCAATCCCTGATATTCTGTGATTCTGTGATTCTGTAATAAGAAACAAGGACAGGCTAAGCACTGCCTTTCCTACCATATCTGAAACCAAATTTTTATTTTTCAGTAAGCTTTTTCAAATAAGTATTAATTTTATATGGTAACTTAAAACTCAAGTGTGACCCTGAAAAAAAAAAGAAACAGAAAACCCCCACCAATATGCTTGGATTTCTGTGTTTGTGAAACTGTTTCATGATGGACAGCTGATGTTTCATTTTCTTTCCCTTATGGAAGGTTAACTTTGAAGGATTTAATTCAAGATAATACAGCTTTTTATTGTACACTGCTATTTCAAATTTTTGGCCCATTAAAATTTTTGGGCAGGTGGACAGCTTAATCTAGGTAATCCACTCAACTGCTTCTCAACATATCTGGAAAGAAGGAATTATATTACTCAGCTATTCTCTGGTATATTGCATTATGCAGTAACATTAATTTGCCTAGAAGTGTTAGTGTTCTACCCTGTATCTCCTAAATAGTTCATTTACAAGTTTTAATCTGAATGAGAATTCGTTGAAGTTAAGCAGAAATGCTATTATGAAGGATACACTTTATTTCCTTACAACAAAATTAAGATTTAAGAATTTTTTTTATTATCATTAATAATATACAACAGATATGCAGCATTATACTAGTGAGAAAAGGATACATTTTTTACTATTACAACTGTGTGTATATATATGTATATATATATGGAGGTAAACAGCATGGGTACACATTCTATTACTATGTTTACTGACCTGTAAAAATCCAGATGTTGGACCAGATTTTTCTGATCTCAACAACTTCAAGCAGACTGGGTGACATAGTACACCGGAGTTAAGGAGAAAAAGCAGAAGAAAAATGTGGAGCTTTGCCACAGCTTTTCTTTACTTGCTTAACTTCTGCTCAGCTGGTTGTACTAGGTCCTGGGAACAATTTACTGAAGTTGGAACAATTGTACTTCTAGGAGATTTCAAAGGTTTACGACCAGAGGACTTGAATTAAAAAAATGCCACTAGAGCTTTCAATGAAATCACAGTTTATTTTTTAGAAATTGCAGATTTTCTAAACTAAGGTAATCCAAGTGTAGAAGCTACAGGGATTGGAAGCTTCCTTTGGGACCTTTCCATGGACCATGCAATGTTATCCTCAGACTCCTCCCAGTTTCCCCATCCACTCCTTGACCTGGCACAACCACCTGGCAGAGCAGAACCATCTCCTGAGTCAGACCCAGGCACAAGACAGAGCCCAACCACACTGCTCTAAGTCACTACCTAGTGTCTAAATAAGGCCCTAAAGCAGTCAAGTGTGCTTGACATTTTTACTGAACTCTTTTTTTTTTTTTTTTTTGTTGAAACAATCAGAAACTGTCATGATGAGTATTTTCAGCTTGATAGAAAAAAAATGGAATCTAAGTGATGAGATTTAAGCTCATGATATGCAACTTCTGTTCTAATTTTAACACAAGTTTTCCTTGAGCTACTTCTATATTTAGCATAATTTTTAAAGAATTTCTTGACAAGCATTTTTCTTAAAATATAAGTGACAAATATGAGTAGATTAGTGGGATATCACTTATGTGAAGTCCAGTGTATTTTTGGCTCACTGTGAGGATACATTGAGTGAGAATATAAAATAGCTGCACAAGGCAAGAAAGAAACATGTACTTTCTGGTCCCTTGCTGTCACTTTGTTATCACAAAGAGTGAAGATGCGTAAAAGATAATGGCCATAAGATCCAATTCTTTCATGATTCCTTTCTTAATGAAATAGCTCTCGAGTTTTGTTTGAGGAGAACGACAGCAGCCTCTACATCTGGGTAATTCCCCTTCACCCCAGCCCCCATTTAACTAATGCAATGTTCTTCAGAATTTGAAATCACTAAGTATAACAAAGCTCCTGAGAATCATAAGCAAAGTCAGGAGGACAGCTCAAACACAGGAACGGTTAGTATAAGACAGTCTGGGGACTACATGATGCTTTCAGTATCATCTTGTACAGTACTTTAGGGCTTTAATAACCCTTCCAGCGATGTCGCACCAACTGCTAATCAATACCAATTATTTTTCTCACCACAGAAACGAGGTTTAGTTAACCCCTTGAGTGCCTTATCCCGAAATTAATAGAGGATATATTTTCTTACATAGATGAAGAAAACAGTCCATCCACTACAACAAAATTATTCCTGTAACAAAAGTGTTTCTGCATCCAAATTCAAAAAAGTTACCCAGGCCATCAGTTTAAGGTCATGTTATAAAATTATTAATTTAAATAAACAAACCCAATATTGTATACTGCTATCATACTAATCCTTACAATAAGAGAAGTGGGAAAGGCTCCTAGCTTTAGCTGTCTTGCAGTGTTTCAGTCACAAGGGTCTGCACATTGAAATTTTTGGTAGAACAAGCAAAAAACCCTAATGAACTCATTAAAAAAAAAAAAGTCTGTTTTTTGTTATTAATTACTTTAAAAAATTTCATTCAACTCAAACATAACACGGGTTAAAACAGGGTATGGAACAATTATTTTACTGCCAATTCAATACAGTGAAAACATTTTAATTTTGCCCACAGATCAGGAGAGAATTTACAAAGCTAAAACTTTTCATCACCCAAACTGGGGAAAAAGCTCTCACACTGCCAAACAACTCTTTTCGCACCATTCCCTTGTACATCTACATGCTTTTATGCTAACACTCTAAATAATTAATTATGTGAGTAAAAAAAACTTTTTTTTGGTCCAGCTTCATATTAGACCTAAGTTCTCAGACCAAACATCCAAGTAGATTGGTCAATGTTTTTTTGTTTTTTGTCTTTTTTCTGCAAGTAGGCAGACAGCCAGTAGAACCAGTCAACTATCTCAATATATCAAAGGTCTTAAATGTTAGTGTTCGAGTAATTTCCAAGTAAATAATTAAAGGCAACATAAAAATATGAGTTTGGGAAATGAAAGGTTTTATGAAAAAGCCTGTTATTGCCGCTATACATTCTCACCATGGAAACCTACATTCTCTGGAAGTAAATGCAAATCTAAGCTAAGATTCCATTAATGTTTTATGTCTGTCTGCCTATCTGTCTATTTATTTGCAAGTATGCATTGAATGTTTAAGTCTTATAGACCAGCAGGGCTTTGTATATATTCATTCAGTACTACCTAGCATCAATATACATTTCTTTTCCAAGAAATGTTGGACCAGATGATGCTGGAGGTCCTTTCCAATCTGGTATTCTATGGGTCTATGCAATAGGAATAAATTAGAACACAAAATAATTTAATTTGATATAAGAAAAAAAAAAAGTAATGAGTCTTTAAGATCAAAACAAAGCAGCTGCTTCTATAAGGCTTCACAAGGATTGCAGGTCTAATAGGACTGAGCGATAGAGAAAAAATAACTAAGGCTATTGAACAATCTTCTGCAATGGATTATCAATACATATAAGTAATTTGTTTTGCATTGCTTTGTTTATTCTACCAAGCTAATATTTGATTTAAGTGTTCATTTTAGAAAGGAAAGCTGTCTATAATCATACAGGACTACAGAATTGCTCAGAATACAGTGCAATATTCCTTCACCCTCAGCACATCATATGGAACAATCTAAAACAGTTTCCTCAACCCAGTTTAACCAAAAGCAAAGGAACAGAGGTTCTAACAAGCCATTGCCCTCTGGAGCTGCCACTGTTCTCTACAGAAGCTGCAGGAACTGTTTTCATCATTAATCTTTTCTGGCTTTCATAACAAACTGGCCCAATTTATTACCGTAGCTTGCCATATACTCTGGCTCATTGTGGGCAATAAGCTGTTGAAACAAAGTATATTTTGGAGGCATGTGAAACTTTGTTTCAGGTGTTGTAGACATGTTTTCCTAAGGAATGTGATTTTTTTTTATGGTGGAAGGAATACAATCTGTACTGGCTTGATGGTACTGCTTCACGAAAAAAAGAAAACTGGGGACTGACGACAAAGAGGAGGTAAATCTTGTGGAATTTTTACATAAAATTGTATAAGAATATTTTTATAAATCATTCTGCTTTTTCCACTGTTTGTTATAATTAGTACTAGAAGGAAGACAGAAAAAAAGGACTCAGAATTTTAATGGCTTTTTGAAACGCTGAAAATAATAAGGTTAGCAACTAGAGGAGGTAACTTCCTTTTACTACTGGCTTAGGCCACTGTAAACAGACACAATAATATAAACCATAATGTAGTAGCCGAGGTCAGTCTCTTCGGAACCGGCCCAGCCGCGACCGCAGCGACTGATCACAAGGTCCGTGGCATTTCCGGGCAGTGGCTTTGCCAGAGGGCCCGGGACAGCTCCGCCACCCGGCAGCCGCCGCCCGCTCTCACCAGGGCGGCTGACGCGGCGTGGGCGTGGCCAGGGGCAACGGCGGCTGCAGCTCCCACGCTTAGGCGGAACCAGCACCTCCTCCAGCAGTCAAAAGGGCTCCCGGAGGCCTAGTCCCGGCCCACACGATCCCCAGCGAGGGAT
>VZTM01014407.1:202-18253 GCA_013400555.1 Jacana jacana
CAGTGTATACCTTCAGTTAATCCTCCATAATCAAAGTGAACATGGTATCTAAGCTGCATTGCAATGCACCTTTGATAACTGTTTATTGGAATAGTTAGTGCATTGGTGAGGTACCAGCTGACTTTTACATCAATAGCATCCTGGTTCAGGACCGAAGACTGACATAGCAATAACATATTCAGCAACTGCATTTATGAATAAGCCACACAGCAGTGAAATCTGGCATCCTGTGAAGGATATACTTTTTTTAAAAGGGAAATCCATACCTACAGGATGAAGAAAGTTAGAACAAAATAAAAAGGGCTGCTGACAGTATTAAACCACAAAGATAATTTAAAATTGTCTTATTAGATGCCTAAATTTAAAAATATACCACTAATCATAAGAAAAAAGCCAAAATGTATAAGGAACATACATTCACACACAAAAAGAACTGTCATGGCAAAATGGCAAAAAAATAAGCATTAGGAAAAAAATCATTCTCCCAAAAAGTGAGGCTTTGTAAAATAGAAGCACAGACAAGAATAAAATGTCAAGTTAAATATAAAACTGCAATGAGATAGGCTAGAACAGAAAAAAAAAAAAACCTAACTAACTAAATAAATAAACAGCTTTAAAGAGACACTTGCCAGAGGCATGAAAACTAATACAAAATTTTTTTGAAGACATCAGAAGAAGGAAACCTGCGATAGAATTCACATGGCTGATAGACGATAACCATAAAAAGCATTCAAGAAGAATAAAGAAAACAGGTAAATCAAATTTATTTCATGTGCTTTTCACTATACAGGGTATAGAGTTTCCTAAACAAGGTTCATAAACATTCCTCATAGGGTGAGCTGAAGACCTGTCAATAGAAGAAATTTTGGAAGAAATGCATATAAGGAAGAATAGCAAATTTTCAGGACTGGATGGCATTCACCCTAAAATACTGAAAAGACAGAAATATGAGACTGATGAACTGCCACCTGTGGTACAGCTACTTGGAGTCATTATTAATGAGTGGAAATGCTAAGATTGGTGTGTAAGGATGTGATTAGATATGAAGACTATAGTTCCCCTCAATGAATGAAAAATTATTCCGCTCCAGGTGGAAGTTCCTGCCTTGTGGATAAGGAAGAGTGGCATATCTGTTCTGCAGACTATCTGGCCTCCCTCTGATCACCTCTCAAAGACCCTGTGGACCATGGAAAGGCGTTGCTTTTACCATGCTGCTTCCTTTTCTGTGGCTTTACATTTACCATTCATAGGGATGAGTATCTGAACTTCAGGCCTGGAAGTGGAATCGTAGAATCATTTAGGTTGGAAGAGACCCTTGGGATCATCAAGTCCAACCATCAGCTCTAATCTACGAAGTTCTCCCCTACACCATATCCTCCAACACCGCATCTAATCGACACTTAAACACATTAGGTGATCTTTCAAGGTCCCTTCCAATCCCTGACAATCTGTCATTCTGGGATGGCAGCGCCACTACCTCCCTGGGCAGTCTATTCCGGTGCCTGACCACTCTTTCTGTGAAGGATTTTTTCCTAATGTCCAACATAAAGCCACCCTGCTGCAACTTACAGCCATTCCCTCTTGTCCTGTCGCTCATTGCCCGTAAGAAGAGACCAGCACCAACCTCCCTACAATGTCTTTTCAAGTAGTTGCAGAGAGTGATGAGGTCTGCCCTCAGCCTCCTCTTCCTCAAACTAAACAGTCCCATCTCCCTCAAAAGCTTTCCATAAAATTTATGCCCCAGGCCTTTCACCAGCTTCATTGCTCTCCTCTGCACTCACTCCAGCATCTCGATATCTCTCTTGTGTTGAGTAGTTCAAATTCAAGTATCCAAATGCAGGTTCACTCGTGGGAAGACAAAAAGCCAAACTCCACCATTACAGGGAAAAAATACAAAACAAAAAAAGGACTTGAGAGAAGATATAGTTTGCCAGAGGCATAGTGATACATGTTTTTGATGTATAGTGCTGTGTTCAGGTCTCATGTCCTAGCAGAACTTAAGAGTCAAAGAATTAACATCAGTTCTTTTCCAAAGCCACCAGTCCTGCTGCAACAAAACATAAATATTCATTGCCATCTCTCTCAGCAATTATAAAGGTATCCATCTTAGCCCAAGTTCTTGAAAACACCAAACTCCTTGTCAGATAGACAGACTTTCTTCCCCCTGTAAAAACTGAAGGGAGTCATACTTAATCCTTGAATTGGAAATCACTGCACCAGTGATCATAGTAATAAACTTATTTCTCAGTTCACTTACCTCTGTGGTTGGCTGAGCTTGATTGGGATGGAGGATTTTTGCCAGACAAGTCTTCTCCATTCAGGCAAGTTTAAAAAAAAAACAAACAAACACCAAAAGCAAAACCAACCACCCCAACATGTTAAGAAGCTGTGCTGACAGCTTAGTGCCTTTTGCTATGAGTTTGTAATTTCCCCAGGTAAATGCTGAAGAGTAAGTGCAGCTTGCCTTCCCAGGTAGTTAGTAAAATAGGAGAAGTTATTTTATGCCTTACAGATGCCTTATCTGACATTTGAACAAGCCCTGCTTGCTGACTCATCAGCTCCCCGGTGTTGGGGATATTTTCTTATAAACATAAAAATGGAGTAGGTAATGACTTCTTGACCAATGTATCAATGCATCTGTCTTTGGGGTCAGGTCTTCAGCTTCACTCTTCATTTCTTCATTTCTCACTTGCTCCATCATCCACTCAGTTGCAGTCTGGATTCCTTTGCTCAGGCACCCAACCTCTGCACCTGTGATTTACTGAGCCTGGTCATCCCACCAAGAGCTGAGACAGGGCCTTTGCAGGATATAGATCTCTTTGGCAAGACTAGAACTTAGTGTAATGTATGACCTGCAGTTCTGATACTCTGACCAACCGGGGTTCCCACCTAGGACCCGTACCTGTTTTATTTGAAAGGAATTGCATAGGACTGACATGCGCCCCCACCATACAGAGATTATGTCATGGCACATATGCAGACCTGTGAACTAGAATGAGTATAGTTTGTTACAGTGTAGTATAGTCTGTTCCTCACGTACCTATAACTAACTAAAAAAATAAAAAAAGAAAAAAGAAAAAAAAGAAAGCAATCACTAAGAGGTCAGAACTTCAGATAAATAAAAATTTCTCCTGTTGGATTTGTGTTCAAATAATTTAAGGCACCAGGAACAATCAGTACAAGCATAACTCAAAATATTGAATAATTTCTTATTGTTCATTTGGTGCCCTGAATAAAGCAGAAATCCTATTGGAAGAGCTATGATTTCCTTTTGTTACAGAGTTCATATACATTAAAGGATGAAATTAAAGGTAAAGATAGATAATTGTGATGTTTCTTAACTTTGCAATGATTTATTTGTCAGACTACTAATATTTTTAACTAGTATTTTTTATGTGCTTATCTACAACATGTGATCCTGTGTAACCGTCTGTGTCTGCCAGAGGTGCCTTTGAGAATAGATTTTAAACCATTGATTTTTCAGATTGAAGTGACTGAGGTTTATTCACTGAGTTCTATTTGATTGCTTGCAATGATAATCATAAAAAAAAATAACAAGAACAACAACAATAGAACATGAATGTTAACACATAAGCTGTGAGAATAATTAGAAGTATCTGTGGAGAATCTAGATGCACATAAAAAAATACATAACCATCTGACAGTTAGAGATTTAGTTTCCATAGTTTTCTTCTGTAATCAGTGTACAGAACACGTCCTCTCTTTGATCTTGGCAAAAAGATTCTCATCCTCAGAATCAAGTTCATGATGGTATAGTTATAACAAAATCAGTCATACAAGTGCTAACTTTTACATACAAAAAGTATATTAAAAAGTAGCACAAATGAATGTGTAAAATATGTGATTGCTCCTTAATGAGAAAAAGTTCATATCTGCATATGTGCACACTCATCCTATACTGCTCATCATAATCTTCTTTTGATTTTTGAGGGGGGGAATGTTGTACTTTATTGGATCAGATTTGGAACAGAAATTCAGCTTTCACCTTCCAAGTCAATGTTCATTCTGGAATGCTTCAAAGTATTTAAGCTGATAACTTCATTTCATCACTTCATAGCAAGACTTCTGATATGTCATTAATACTTTCAAGATACAGAGGAAAAGGCAAAGTCACCCTCTCTTTCAAAAAAAAAAAAAAGTATTTTTTATAGCTGTCCTTGATGTAATATGTCATCATGTGGAAAGAAAAGATAGAAAGAAACTAAAGAGCATTTAAACTGTTTAAACTGCTACTTTTTATGAAGCTGTTTGCTACTTTGGACAAATAGATCAGCGCAATGAAACAGTCCTAATTTCATGTCCCTGTTATCTCCAATGCAGATAGTTCAGTCTGTAATTTGAAAATAATTTCCTTTTGAAAAAGTTTATTTTATTTTATTTTTTTCTTGCAGCTTTGAGCAGCAGGTGGAAGGGGCCAGACTGTCAGGGAGCAGCAAGGGATAGGGATGTGCTACCTTTGCCAGCAGGACATTGACCTCACCGACTGGTCCCACTGCCCCCAAGCAAGGTGGGCAGCACAGGCTGGGGATGGCAGCCGAGCTCAGCCCTGAGTCCAGATGATCAGATAAATCCATAACAATGAGGCAAGTTACAAGGTCTGTCTGGAGCCTGTGGACCAGGGTCAAGCTTGGCAAGTCCAAGGCATGTTTGCAGTATTGCCCAGGCATGGACCAGACAAAAGCCTGGTTCCAAGGTGACTCTCAAGCAAAAGGATCACTTTCTTAAACAAGTCTGCAAGGTTACATGGCTCCACAGTATCAGAGCTGACCTCCAACACCAGCAACCAAAGCTCTGTCAGGGAAAGAAGGTGCAGAGATACACACTGCACTCAGGTCCCTGACACAGTCTTTGCTATACAGGTCACTGGCTTTAATCTGACAGCATGTCACGATCTGTTATGCCTGGCACTGCCACGTGCCACATGAAAAGCTCTGCCAAGTAGCTGTGTGTACCAGATGAGCACAGAACAGCCCTGCAGCTAGGCAGGGTGAAAACCTGATTTTTTGCCCCTGGTTGTACCTGTTTTTCTCACTCCAGCTGTGTTCGGATGTGAGTCATCCTCAGTGATAAAGGTGTAAGAAGCACACACAGGAACATAAGGAACAGACATTACACAGATGAATTGTCAAAACTTCAGTGAGTCTCTGGGATTTCTGTGAAGCAAGAATCACATGTCTCATATTTAATGCATGAAGTGAAATTAGCTTTGAATTCCTTCTGCACAAAAGCCTTACAGTAACCACGTGATATACTAAAGTATCGTGCTCTACAGTGAAGTTCCTACATCCACATGACTTGGAGTTGGTAGGGCTGTGAGGAAGGGCTAAGACAAAAATTCAGCAACTCTATATTGGCAATGAGCCCTTGGAGCACCTAGTTCTGTACCCACTGCACTTGGCAGTGAGCAGCAGTGTCCTGGCACTTCAGAGACTTGCTGGAAGTTAATAGATTTAGGCTGCTAATTCATTTGGCTACTTCTGAGATAGTAAGAAATAATAAAATGTGTCTTTTGGAAACAAACAAACAAACAAAACCACAAAACACCACATCATTCCCAATACCCAGTGGTTGATATGCGTGACTACCTTTGCTTGTTCTATGGCATATGAAAATTTTAAGGTGAGTATTTGTTTGAAAGAATAGTTATTTGCTGCTGATCTCATGACATAAATAGAGATTAAACCAAAAGAGACGCACATAATGCCTAGCGTCGTCTGGTATTGGTGGAATATTTACAGCCATCTTCTTTTTATACCACTGTAGGGGCCTCTATGTACCGCTGAAAGTCTTAACAGAAAAAAGAAGTCCTCTGTATAAGTTTTAGAAAGTCCAAGCAATTGTTTCCTTACAAACTAGGCCTTGATTCTCAGTCCTGCCTTGGTGAAAATCAAGGAGTATAATTTTCTGTGACAGAAAAACACTTCTACGATTGGAACATCCATGTTTCCTGCACTGTATTTTAAGCAGTATTACTTACTTATTGCAGAGACTCTTGAAAGTTGAAAGAATTATGATCTTTCCTGCTTTCTAAGCAGAGACAAAGACACTGAGCTGCCAAAAATTAACTTGAAAACTGTGATGTAACATTTTGTCCCAGGCGATAACCAGGTGAGAAGGACTTGGTTATGTATATTTACTTTGCTGAAAACTTTTATCCTTCACTGTTGCTTTCTTCTGCTTTGAAACTCCGATAAACTTTTAAAAAATAACTTCTTCTCATGCACTCCTACTGCTTACACTTCATCTTATTAGAAATTTTTAAATGGTCTAATTATACTCTGATAAAGTATTTTTGTGTCAGAGTTGTTGGGACAGATATATATTTACGAATTGATGTATTTTTGGTTTTAAAAAAGCAGGACTTTTTAAACTGATGACACGTTCCAGTTTATTCTTACATACATCCAGAAACATATAATTGTGAATTCTTCCAACAATGAGAAAATACCAAGATAGTGTGGCATTTCTGTAGCCTGCTGGTGATCACACTCCTTGTAGTCCCTGATTTTGGGACAAGAGAGTAAGACGAGGAGGAGAGAATTGGCTTGTGCAGATCTGGATTATTTGTGTTTCCAGTTTCTTGAGTCCCACCTTGTGAGGTAAAACCTAACTTGAACAGAATCAGAACGGTTTGGATATATTTCAGGAGCTGGTCTGGTTTGAAGACACAAACAGGGCAGAAATTACCATTCGTTTTAAGAGGTTAGAGGAGAGATTGGAGGAGTTTTCAGCTGACTAACCACTAGCAATATCTATATCAGCCCAGCACGGAGAGCATCATCCTTTGTAGCATCAGCATCCTCTAGTTCCAAGAGGCAGTTTTAATACTGCAAACAGGAGTGCAGGGGGAGACAGCTGTAAGCCATTTCTTCTATTCTCTGCTATTACACTGGATTCATCATCATGTCATCTGAGTTGCTGTTTGCTTTCCTTTACAGGTTTTGTGAGCACCTCTAGTTATTTTATTCCTCTGATTTAATATTGATTTCCTCCATTTGGTTTTCTGTACTAGCCCCAGTTAATCGTCAGCTCTCTATATGGAAGTATTAATAATAATAAATACAACAAAGTTAATGATAATTCTATCATACAACTACTGTGACAAATAAACAGGTGATAATTTTAATACCTTTCAGAAAACAAGGCATCAAGGAAATCTGGTAAAGAAGCGGTGCTGGCAAAAATATGAGAGTCCTTCCAAAAAAATTATAGAAAGCAACACCATAAAGACATTTTTCTACACTTAAAAAGCAAATTTTAAAATCGACATGATATAGCAGTCTGTAGAATGTTACAGAATATTTTATTTGGTTACAAAGACTATAGATCAAATAAGGCACCAGATTTTCACGGTTCTGCATTAAGGTATGAGTCAATGTGTTCTAAGCTATAATGTCCTGGTATGAAATAGCCCTCGGATGTGACAGGTAACTTCTTCTTCCATATATGTCCACGCCTGGCCTCTACTCAGGTTTTATAGATGGAAACCTTTGCCTGGAATTACAGACCACAGACCACAGCTGCAACACAAGGTAATATGATGATTTATATTTACTTATTGGGTAACTAAAACAGCAGAAAGCCCTTTTGTAGATACACATCTGTGGCTGTTCCAGTGAATGTAAATAACAAAACAAATGGAGTTCTTGATATTACCTGTGATTTCTTTTTTTGGTAGCCAGGACAAGGAAAGCTTAATTTGAAGCTGCTGCCCCTTACCAACTGAAATGCCACAGCTGATTCAGTGTTTGCTCCTCATTCCTTCTGGTTGTGGGGTAAAATAGGTGAGTTGCTGTAGCTATCAGAAAGTCTAAACACATCATGCTTCATAAATGAGAGAACTAAAAGCATCTACAAATGGCCAGAAAGGCAGCACAGCTGTGAAGAAATAAGTTGCTAAGCTGCTCTAAGCCACACTCAGTCACAGAGCTGTAGCCTAAGAGCAAATGGTTGGTGTGACACCTCTTCACAACACTGCCATTTCTGGCTTTCAAGTATGAAGTATGTGAAGTATAATGCACAATTTCTTGTTGCTCATTCTGTTCATCAGATTGTCATGGGACATTTCAGGCCATTTTTCGCCTCCTTCTACACATCACATTTTCAAGACAATGGGAAGACAATGTGCTTTTCTGTTCTCATTCCCACTGTTATAATGCAAATGATTTAATATTGTGTCATTCTCTGTTCTCATTATGATCCTTCTTAGAGAAACAGTATAAAAGGAAAATACACTAGTCAGTAAAACGTTCTGTAACAACTCAGCATTGTGATAATGCAAGTACACAGTGGACTGCAGTACAAGAAGTAACATGTATGTGCTCATTTTGGGAAAGTGGAAGAAAGCAATGGAGAATCAAATTAACCCTTTCTGGTAAATGAAGTTCATGACCCTCTAGAAGCTTCTCTGCTTCTCTTAGTCATAAGACACACGGCAGTACAGGGCACAATCTGTATTGATCCCCAGGGGATATTTTTCCCCTTTGTAGCAAAACAACCCATTAGGTAAACAGAGCTTCGTTGCCCATAGCAACAGAAAATTGCTTTCTAGCAGGATAACAACGTATTTTAGTTTTGCTTATTTCTTTCAAAGTTACAAATGAAGATTAGCAGGACAACAGAAGTATAATTACAATTATTCCTTGCTTAATAAAGACTGGACAAATACAAGGAGAAGGAATAAGATTCATCAACAGAATGCTGAAAAATATAGTATAATTTTTTAGTATTTACCTGCTGCTTACCTTACTTGCAGCAGCGGTAGCCTGACATTCAGTTATTCCCACCACTGCCAGACAGCTTGCCACAAAGAAGCTGACATTGTTCCTATTATGTTTTCAGATGTTGTGTGATTTAGCTTACATGGAAGTATATTCCAAAATATATTAATGTATTTTGCATGCTTTTGCTGGCTCTGGCTCAAGATGTGTACTTTCCTGTCACTGATGCCCAAAAGAAATAGACTTAGAAATGAAACTAATGAAAGAAGGAAAAGCCACATGACTGATGCTTGAAGTGTGTGGGGTCAGCTAGGAAAGCCTGTGAGAGTTCACTAAAGTGCCCTAAACAGGCAACATAAATCAGACTTGGTTGCCCAAACTCTATGTTACAGAGTATAGTTGTAACAGAATTAGAATAATGAAATCATTATTTTACTGAAATCTAAAGGAAAGAATAAAGGCTGAGCTTTCACAATAGAAGAAAATCACCAGTGAGGTTCCTCAGGGATTTCTGCTATGTCCTGCACAGCTCAACACAATCATAAAAAGAACTGAGAAAAAGAACAGGATGAATAAGTTTTCCAGTGTTAGTAAGCTATTCAAAGTAGTAAGAACAAGGGCAGACTGGAAACCATTTGAGACTAAGGGTGATACTGCTCCAGCAGGGGGATTGAACTAGAAGATCTTTCAAGGTCCCTTCCAATCCCTGATATTCTGTAATTGTGTGATTCTGTGAATGGTAAAATGTTAAAAAAAACAACCACTGGAAATCATGTCAAGTAATGAAGAGGGGGAATAAATTGGAATCTTATGTATCAAATGACAGTCTTGGCAACACCTGCTGCTATATAAATACACGTTTTATCCACACCTTAAATAGTCTTTTAACCTTTTTCAAATCCAGAGGTTCTTTGGTAAGAAGGGTGATCCTGAAACCTGTAATTTCAAAGAGAAGGATGAAAGGGCATGTATGGAATGGCTTCTGGACCAGGAAAGAAGGACACATTAAATAAAGCCCCTTCTGTCAGGAAAAGAGCTGCAGAATTGTGAATGGCAAGGAAAAGGTGAGTAGGGAATGATTAGTCACTGTCTCTACCAACACAAAATCTAGGGCGGAATAAAATTAAGCTTGTAGGAGCCTGCTTCAATGCAAAGTGAAGGACATGGTTCATCATGCAACAGATGAATGCCTGTAAAAGCCTACACAGGCTCAGGAGGAAACTGGAGAAGTTAAGGGAAGACAGATTTGATGCATCCTGTGAAATACACATTAGGTTCCTAGAGATGGAAAAAGTTGGAGGATGGAAGAGTATTAGAGGAAATATCCCATATTGACTTGTCCATGAACCAGAGACTGGAATCCATATCACCAAACTTATCATGACTGTTCTAATTACTTAAACTATAGTTAGACCCAAAAATGCACTATTTATAAGACTTAAGATGATAATGTGCCTACAAACTATTTGCATCATAAAAGTTTGGTATCTGAAACCTGTCTTCCAAGTCAGTTGGAAGCACACCTCTTCTGTTTAGGAAGGGGTGGGTATAAGTATCTGGCATATTTTATGAGGTGCAAGAGAAGAAAGGGATGAGGCTCTAAATTTTTTAACTTTGCTTTTATTTCCTTTAGAAAAAGCTTCAGAAAACTTTCCTTTTTTGTCCTTACATCTTAACAGCTCCTTTTCTTTCCATTTTAGTTCCTTGGCTGTCAAACATTTTCTTACTTTTTCCAAGGAAAGATATGGATAACACTGGTTGAAATACGACTACAAAGAAAATACTGCACTGAAAGAGAAATAATATGAGATTTCATCTAAAAGAGTGAATTGGGGATACTTTGTAGTCGCCTGGGTTTCTTCATTTTTTATTACAGCTGAGTTACGAGACTTTACCTTACAGTAGGGAATAAGCCTTGTATTTAAAAAAAAAGCTACAGACATGGTTACATGGATGGTAGGCAGTGACACAAATTGAGATGTATTAATGCTGCTATGGAGAGAAAGTCTCCAATATTTCATATGTCAGGAGGGAATTAGAGGCAGTTTCTCATACTTAGTTTAGCACTAAGAACAGGCCTGAGGATCTTTTGGTCTGTTCATAAAAATATATTCAAATAAATTATAGCAAATTAGTTACAGAAGCCCAGAGACTCTTTATACACAGAGATGTCAAGTGTTGCAAGGACCACCACTTGCCATTTTTAAGATGTAATCTCATGGAATCAAGTTACTATTTTAGACTCTAACTTTTTTTATATTCTTTTTTAAATTCATACTTATAGCCCATATGACTCCAAATCAGAATGAAAATGTAGAACTCAAAGATCTTTTTGAGAAAATGAGAGGCAAAGAAAGGTAACCAATATTTAAATATTTATGGTTTTCAAACGATTATTTTAAGGATAAGTTCCTGATTTCCTGGTACTTTATAATGTTTGAATGCCTGGTTTTATTTTCCTTGATTGCATATTATAGTGTAACTTCCAGAATCACATTTCTAAAATAAATGCTAATGCTTATTAATTAAAAAAGTACTTTCTGTGAATATTCTGCAAAAATAGCCTAAAACATGATACTTCATTGCAGTATTTACCAAGCAGAAACCATGTCAATGTGAATAGTGTAGGAGAAATAGAGAGTGAAATTAACTGGAAACTGATGAGACCATTTTCAGCTAAAAAATACAAAATCACATTTAATGGAAAAATAAAACCTGCAAAACCTGAAACTTCCTCTAAACTGACTTTAGGGTGATTTTGATCATGATCGAAAGTGTACTATCAAAAGCATCTGAATAGCTTTTATATCACATAAGTATAAAGAAAGCTACTTTGAAATTAAAATATCTGTAATCCTATAATCTCTCCAATAATTTCCTTGTTTATGATGGCATCTAATTAATGCAGTCTCTTTCATAGATTTTCTTTTATTTCCTCATATATTTGCTCATATCACCAGTTTTTTTTTTCTCCATCTATAGAACTTACAACTGAAATACCTTTTTTTTTCAGATTTTCAAGGGTTTACATTTCTTAGACACTAAGGGTTTGGTTACATATAGAATCAAATTTATTCAAATCCACTTGTGATTCCTTTCATATTAAACAATCCCATCACCTACAGATTTTTTTTCTAGGCAAAGCATTCCTGATATGAAATACATACTAATCATTCTTCGCAGTTCTTAACTGATTTACCCCAAGGAAGTGAGGAAACAGGTCTTTTGAATTTGCAGCCATTAACTCAATCACAGGCAATTTACCTGCCAAAAGTTAGAGAATGACGACTGGCACACAGGAATTTCTTGTTACTAACCTTTTATCTACTGCTGATCAAAACTCTGGGAGTGCTTGTGTTGAATGAAGTTTAGCTAAATAAAAACTGATAGAGGGATTTCGACCCAACATTCTCCATATCCACAAATACTCCATATACTCAGCAATACTTTTATTCATGAGTTAGGCAGTACAGTTCAGCTATATTATTTCCTGATTTTCTTAAGAAGAGTATTTCCTCTACTTGTGACTTACTTTTGAAAGGCTGCTTTAAATTATGATTAGAATTCAGAAAACATCTCTGGTGGCCTAAAGTATTCTCCCCAAATAAAATCTGAATTTGTTTAGAATGTAATCCTTTCATATTCATTTTCTAAATTATCTGCTCACAGGCAAGAATTTTTAATCCATGCAGACAGTAATTCCAGATCAAAATCGTTACAAATAAACGCTCATGGCTTCTCTGAACATGACAGAGGCAGGAACTGGTTTGGAGCCACTATGAAGAAATGACAAAACCACATTTAACCAGGGCTCAGGAAACTGCTGCTCTGATTGCAATGTAATCCTTTGAAAACAGTAATTCTTCCTATCCACTAATGACAACTAGTATGGGTCAGGGAAAAAAAAAAAAAACAACACCAAAAAAACACCAAAACAAATAAACCATGTAATAAAGAAATTATGGGGTTTTTTTCTAGCCTGGAAGGCAGGAAAAAACATGAAGGTTGGAGCATGTGTGGGTAGCAGGAAAAGATTGGGCAAAAGAATCAGTCCTCAAACAATTAAACAGTGACAACCGATTATTAAAGATCATTAAATTTTAGCTTACAATCTTTCTGAGATGTTTATTTACTCTTGGGTCTCTGTAATAATCACAATTTGTCACCATAGTTATCAATGTGATTTTGACCTAAGAAGTTGATAGCTGGTATGATTAATAAAGACACAGCACAGCTAATAGTCAAGAATGACCAGGCTTGCAAAACAGAGGACAGATGCAGAGCTGGAAGTGATTGATTGTAATGCCTTGAAAATGCAGAGGACCTATCATTTAGTATGGAGGGGCAGTCACGTAGAAATCTGGTGAGGCATCAGTGTACACATTAACCTTGGTGCTGAGCTAGAACTGTTTCCAACAGGGTTTTGTTTCAGTCCGATGTCTAAGAGCAAACACAAGCACTGCCTGTTGTGCTAAAATGCAATTTTACACAACTTTGGGTTTTCATATTTTATAGTGCTGCAGTGCACTCCTGGGTTTACTGGGTTTCTTGGTATAATTTATAGATGCTCTTGAATTTTAAAGTGAATACTAGATTAGACTTGCTAACTATGCTATACATGTAATGATTATAGGACTGACAAATAATCATACAACGATTAAATATCACATTGTGGTGATTTATAATTTCAACAATTCAGTTCAATCTGCTCTTTGAACATGGTCACTTGAAATCAAATCTCATGAGGCTGGTGGAGCTTCTTTCACTAATTTCAGCAAACTTCAAAGGAGCCCCACGGGTATTACTGTGACCACTGCCTCCTACATTGGTGCATGAGTTATATCTAGGACTTCCTAACGGAGGTGAGATATTTAGATCCAGTATAAATTCCTTAGTCTAACTGTATGTGCAGGATTATGGTAGATTTTCCTTCAAGCAGCTGTTCAAGCAGTTAGTAACATACTTAGGTAAACCCACTGCAGACATACACTATATAACTTTATAAATTATCTACCTTTCTTCTGACAGTAGGAGGTCAATCCCAAGTTTCTAACTGTTAAATAATTCATATTAATTTCAGTGTCTGCTTATCTAGAAATTGTAGCAAAGTCTTCTTTTTAATTCTTCAGGAACTGCCATTGCAACTATTCAGTGTTACTCGATTAGATAACGTGAAAAACTCAATACCAACAACACAAGTCATAAAATAAATCACAGAGAAAACATTATGAGCTATTGCCCCTTTGAAACAGCTGTGTTTCCAGGTTGTCCTATTAATTACCAATTAACTTTTATTTCTTTATGCTGGAGCTAGACACGTTTTCTTTTCCTTTAATATCTTTTTTGACATGTATTTTGTAATTTATATATGAAAGCCATTTAAAAAGAAACATGTTTTTTATGTCCTCGGTGTATATATATGTATATATATATATTTAGTAAAACAGAACAAATTCTTCTTGCACAGCTTAACCTCCAGAAACAGTTCGAAGACTTTGAAATGAAGGCAGACAATGAAGGCAGACTTTTTTTTGTCAAATAGGTAAAGGTACAAAGGTACAAATGGGTAAAGGTACAATTTCTGTATATTGTATATGTCATATACCAATTATACCTCACTTGGTATATTTCAACTGCCGCTTATTCTGCCAGCAACTTTCTTCATTAAGATAGGCCGTTTTATACTAAATTCTAATTACCTTTTCCTAATCTTGTAATTTTATCACTTTCTCATTTGACAGCTCTAAGTAGTTCAGTTTGTCAAAGGTGAAGATCCTCAGTTTTCCTCTGTATATTCCTGGCAAACCAAGAAATTACACTGTTCCCTATTAAAAAAATAAAATAAAAAAATCATCTAAATGGCCTGTACTTCTGCAACAACTAATAACCAGGAAAGAGCAAGATGGTCCTCTCTGCTTAATAGTAGGCTGAGATGGCTTTAATTGGGCCAAAATACCTGCTAATTTGGCAGAGACTTTTTTCAGAGCACAGAACAATTTATATACTAGCTTTAACTGATAATTAATCTCCTCTCCTCTCATCTCTCTCAGCACCTACTCTTGATAGGTTAAACCATGTAAAAAGGATTGAATGGCACATGACATGGTAGAAACCAGGGCATGCGCCTTCCAACAGGCTCAGCTGCCCAAAGGATATCAAAAAGCCACATTCCTGCTTCACAGCTGCTGACCTCCCCAGGAACAGCGCCATGTGGTAGATACAGTTGCTTAGCAGAGCATGAATCTGGTAGTAACTTCAGTCTGGGGTCACAGACCAAGCAGAAAGCTGGTGCTGCAGGGCTCATCATGTGATGCACGAACCTGGCAATGTGAGTCTCACTCTCCAAGTGTGAGACTTCTCATGTGTGCTTAGACTGAAATTTGGGGAAGTGTTTAGGGAAGGTGACTGTCAAAAGGGCAAGGCATACAAAATCAGTTTGATGTGACACACATTTGCATATAACTACCTCACCAGCAGATGCAAAGTGTTGGATCCTGCAGCTAAGCAAAGATTTGGTGATCTGTCCTGGTTTGAGGTAAAATGAACCAATTTCCTGTTTTACAATTTTACTTTTTCAGCTGGGTCTCTTCTAACTAACTAAACTCTGAAATTAACAGCATGGTGTTCAGAAACTGTTCTCTCTCGCAGTGATAAGACCTGATTATCCCAAGGGATGGTCTGCAGAGAGGCTCTTGCTTACACTTAATGCTAGAACAACCAAGGTCAGGTAATTTTGTTATTTGCCCCATTGGAGGGTCAGAAGTGGAAAAGCGTAGAGGGGTCACACCTGTAGCAGGAACAGCCAGGACAAGTGACCCAAAACTGACCAACTCGGGTATTCCATCCCATCCACATCGTGCTCAGTATAAAAGCTAAGGGATCAAAAGGTCATTTCTTTTTCTTCAACAGCTGACATCCGAGGAGGACGCAGTCTCCATCTGCCTTTGACCCCGATCCGAGCATTCCTGACTCCAGATCTGGAATCCAGCTTCTGTTGATCCAGTCTGGGACTTTTCCTGATGCCTGCTAGTGACATAATTGTTATCCTGGGAGCTAGATACGGTTTTGTATATATTGTATTTATTTCATTATTTTCTTCTAATTTTAATTTTAATTTTAATACTTCATTGAAGTAGTTTAGTTCATTCTAAACTTGTAAATTTCCTTATCCTCTTCCTCTGCTTTCTTTCTGGGTGTGAGGAAGTGCCATCTGTCAGTCTGTTTTTGGTAAATTTGGCTGAAACCACAACACTATCTTAACCTCAAAAGTAAATGTTAAGTTTGTCGTGTGTGTGTAGGTAGGCTTGTAACACTTATATTCATCATTTCTGATTGGAAGTGCTGATAATGTTAATTTATAATGCTCTGTGGTGCACCTATTATTTATTGTCCTGTTGCCAGTCCCTGTCTGGTTATACAGGTAGCCTACTACAACTCTGAGCTTCGCAACATCTCCTGTCTGAGAAGACAATGAGTCCAGACCTCCTGAGCAGAGGACAGCTCTGAAGCATTGTTGTACCAGGGCTGTGCAGAACTTGTATTTGTACATGGTGCTCTTTTGCTGCCTTATAAATTCAAGGCATTTGAGAGTGGTGGAGTTTTGGTAAAATAAGCTGAGAATGTGAGACCTGTGTGACAGAAAGACGGGACAATGCAGGAACAGGAATATTTCTAAACTATGAATTTAGGGTTATTGGAGGTGGCGGAGAGACATACTTCTTGATTATTTAAAGGGAGCAGGAATTTGTCCTCAGATGCTAGTAAACTCTTGAGATAGCACTACCAATATGAGGCAATATATGGAATATGAATATATAAATATATTTATACAACTAAAGAGGTATATTGTAAAGCATAACTGATTACATTCCCTTCTCTCATTATTAGTAATTCTAGGCAAGCTCTATAAACACAGGTCAACTTTCTTAACAGGCTAACTCTCATTTACGTTCCATCTGGTTGCTGTTTCTTTCCAATCTAGCTTACCCTCTGGTTGGTACAACATCCAGGTTACAGCCTCGTTTGCTGTTTTATTTTGTTAAAAAAAAAAAAAAAAAGGCAAAAAGCTGTACTGCAAACAACCAAATCCATGAAGTTTATGTTCAGCAGTAAAAATGTCCTTGTGAATGCCATTCTACTAATCCAAGACTGTCAGAGGAAAATATGTGGGCTAGTTTACAATATTCAGACTTCATGCCTGTAATAACAAATAGTTTGCTCCACAAAAAAAAAAAAAGATACATTTACATTTCCCACTTTTCATTTACTACCACTAAGCATTTCCTGATTTACAAGTTAATGCAAATAAAGTTTACAACACCACCTGGGAAAAATTCTGCTAGATAGGTGGTCATTGCTACATTGTAAAACCACATTTCAACTGGGTATTTTTCTCATTCCTGTTTTAAATAACTCTGAGTTGACTGTGTTAATGTCAAACACAGGTCAGAGTTTTGAATTCAGTCCAGAATCCAGGATTGCCTTAGTGAAATCCCAGAAGAATGTATTAATTTACCTGAAAATGATGACATTAAGAGATTTTTAAATGAATATATGCTTCATTTTGAGATTTTCAAGTTACTCAAGCTTATGTTTAAGTTTTCTTTCAAGAGTATTTTTTTCTTTTAAGCTACTTTTTCTCCTTATAACCTGATTCTGGATGTTTGGAATTAAAGAAAGATATAAAATATCACCAATTCATGAGAAACATGAAAATTAGCCAGGTGATTTTGAAAACACAGTTCTTTTAAGTGAGAGTATATTCTCACAGTGAGAATAACAAAACCAGAATATGTGGATACAGGATCACACAGAATCACAGAATCACAGAATATCAGGGATTGGAAGGGACCTGAAAGATCATCTAGTCCAATCCCCCTGCCGGAGCAGGAACACCTAGATCAGATCACTCAGGAACATGTCCAGGTGAGTTTTGAATGTCTCCAGAGAAGGAGACTCCACAACCTCCATGGGCAGCCCCTTCCAGTGTTCAGTCACTCTCACTGTGAAGAAATATTTAACTGGAATCTCCTATGTTCCAGCTTGCACCCATTGCCACTTGTCCTATCATTGGATGTTACTGAGAAGAGCCTGGCTCCATCCTCCTGACACTCACCCTTTCCATATTTATAAATGTTAATAAGGTCACCCCTCAGTCTCCTCTTCTCCAACTTAAAGAGACCCAACTCCCTCAGCCTTTCCTCCTATGGGAGATGCTCCACTCCCTTCATCATCTTGGTAGCCCTGCCCTGGACTCTCTCAAGCAGTTCCCTGTCCTTCTTGAACTGCAGGGCCCAGAACTGGACACAAT
>VZTM01014407.1:18501-45442 GCA_013400555.1 Jacana jacana
GGTTGGTTAAGCATGACTTCCCCTTGGTGAAGCCATGTTGACTGCCTCTTATGACCTTCTTATCCTTGATATGCCTAGAGACAACACCAAGGATAAGTTTTTCCATTACCTTCCCAGGAATAGAGGTGAGGCTGACTGGTCTATAATTACCCGTGTCTTCCTTCTTGCCCTTTTTGAAGACTGGAGTGACGTTTGCTTTCCTCCAGTCCTCAGGCGTCTCTCCCATTCTCCATGACTTGCCAAAGATGATAGAGAGTGGCCTAGCAATGACTTCCACCAGCTCCCTCAGCACCCATGCGTGCATCCCATTAGGAACCCATGGATTTATGGTTGTCTAGACTGCTCAACTGGTCCTTAACCCAGTCCTCATCAACTGAGGCAAACTCCTCCTTTATCCTGTCTTCCTCTAGGGCCTCAGGGCTATGCGGTTCCTCCAGCCAGCCTCCAGCAGTATCGACAGAGGCAAAGAAAACGTACTACACAAACCTTCTCACACAGGCCTGATACCAACTGAAAACAGGAAAAATGTTGTTTCTATGATTTATGGTATGCTGTGGAAGGTTGAGCATCTGTTTAAGGCCTTTTGAGAGACTTTAGGTTTCTAAATATTTCTAAATATTCTGAAAGTGTGCAATGGCAATACTAGGTGTTATCAAAACTGCTGCCCTGGGTTTCTTCATGTAGCCAGGCAAACAGAAATAGCCAGTTCACTGCAGTGTGCCCAGTATATTTGGATGGCAAGCCAGTCATCGAAGCATGTCCTTTTCCTGTTCCTTCACGTAGGTTTATATAATATATTTTAAGCAAAAATTAGAGACTGCAAAGAATAGTCAGCTCACCCAGTCTGTTTCATAAACATGGCACTCTTCTCCTGGGGAATATACTCTAGCAGTGCCTAATTCAGCAGGATGGCTTTGATGTGCTGCCTTTTCCCTTTCTCTCCTTCCCTTTTCCATCTGCAAAAGACAGATGTGACCTGCAGTTTGGATCAGAAGCATTTACCCCTTATTTACTTCTGCATGTCTGTCTCCAACTATCCACACATGAATAAATGGATGACTTTTCCTTGGTCTGATAAACTACCCTTTCCTACATAAGTCAGAGTCGAAAACTTTGCTTCAAGAATATGCCCAGGAACATTATTTCCACACATATGCCTCCAGTCATCTCCACCACGTTCTGCACTCCCACCAGTGCTGCCACATTATCGTGACTCATTAAATATGTAGGCAAGTGTTACACTGAGAGTGACTCAGCAGCAATAGGGAGATTATTCACTTTTTTGCATATCCACAAGGCAGGTGTCTGTGGGACAACAGCAGAGAGGAAGGCACACCATTTGTGTCACTAGGACAACGGGAACTGGAACTCTAATTTATAGTGAAGTGTTTCTGTACACATTTGCACCCGCTTTTTCTGTTTTAATGGGACAAAACATCTGTATGGTGAAGCTGCTTCCGTGAGTGTGTGTGCGTCTGTGTGTAGTGTAAATGCTTTGCCCAGACAGTGGGGTTTTCTGAAGCGGTGTCCATTTCTATTACAGAAAGCAGAAACACTGCCAGCACCAAAGCCAGGCCACTGAGGTCGCCTTTATGACCATATAATCTTCTGTCCACGAGACTAGAAAAAGCCCAACAGGGACAGAGAGAAAATGGGTTTCTAATCTGTTAGTCTACTACCAATTTTCCAGGTGGCTCTGGGCATCTCTTGCTATCTCCTTTCAAAACTTGTTTTATTAACTCTTCTGGAAAGTACTTTCCTTTTCTGCTTGTTTATACAGTCGATAGTTTAAGTGGGGCCCTGCCCTCAGTTTCAGCCTTTAAGCTCTGCCATGGAACAAAGACCTCTAATAAACGGATTTACTGGTCCCTCCATTAAGATGCCTTATGTGAAATCCATTTGGTGGAATTGTTTCACGATTACTTCACAATAAAAAGCCAGGGCTTTTAGAGAAGGAAGTGCACTGCCATACAAATGTGTTCATCCATATTTATTTTAAATATAAAGGCACTTTGACTGCCTTCACACAATTTCGTACCCTGTTCTCACTAATTAATGCTTTCAATACAGATAACAACTACAGTTAAAAGTTGTTTTAGTATCTAAAAATCAAAACACCTCTCTAGGATTGAAATGGGAACTCCCCCCAAAAAAAGTGAAAAAACAGATTCATCTGTAAAATTATCCTATTTAGTGGTTTTGTGGGGTTTTGTGGGGGAGGGAAAAGCAGAGGTTTTGTTTCTTTTCTTGAAATAGAAAAACAAAACAAACCAAAAAACTAAACCAAGAATCATATTCTAATGTTAGCTGCAGTGAAGGCACTGGTACATAATGCATCACTCCACTAATGCATTCTGACAGATGATTATGTCACATGTATGGAAGGATGTGTCAAACACTTTGATTTAGAGTCTTCTTTAATAGACTCCATGTTCAAAGAAGTGTATGAGGGTTTTGCTTCCTCCCCCATAACCACTATTAAATCCACATTGAGAAATCTCACTTAAAATTTACTTTAAGTTCCTGATACAAGAAAGCAACCTGATTCAGAAAAAGCATGTAAATTCATGCGTTTATCTCCCTGAACAAGGTGGATTTTGGGATGACAAAATGTCACTGCCTGCCTAGTAGTGAATCAGGAGTCAAAGTACCTTTGGTGGGCACTTCTGCACCAGGTGATGGCCTGGGAGGGCCTGGAAAAGTCTGGCAAACTCACTATTTGACATGGAAAAAACATAACAAGACAGCAAAAACACCTGAAAACAACTAAATGGTAAGGTCCATTACCCTCCATCTTCTAATCGACACAGCTATATATGTACTTGAATAAGTTTGTAAATATGCAAGGTTAGTTTGATCTTGTAATCTGTTCCCTGAAAATAACATTTATTTCATAATTCATTTTAAAAAAACTTTTATATCTTTATCATTCTGATGTTTTTGACCATGTGATGTGTTTGAAATATAATTAGGCATACAGTCATAGTAAAAATTAAGAATATGTATGGGAAGGGTGATGTGATTGTAGGTCTCTCAAGGAACATGATGGCAGCTATTCTTTATGTTTTGGATTGTTTGAGAATGTCAGTAGAGTTTGCAATGTCAGCAGTGATAGAAACTGGTTCATGTCAGGCCTCCAGCAATGTTCTAAATGATTGACTGCACCAAAGGACTCAGTGAGGTGTGGATCAAGCAAATCCTGTACACCAGATATAAATTTACTGAGTTCTTTGAACCAAAAAGATGCCTTCAAGAAAATTTAGCAAGGGTTCTCCTTAATATTCTCTCTGAGAAATCCTGGTGTGGATCTTTCTATTTATATACTGTAGTTTACCAGTTTCTGTTCTCATAGTGGAAGTTTAGTTAAGTAACAGTTTTTGTTAGAAAGAATAAAATTCCCTGTGAGTAAGTCTAGCTATCCGACAAAACATTTGGATTGGCAATGAATGTGATTTACATTCACTGTGTCTTCTGAATTGCAGCATTCAATCTACTCTGGAGGATTTTCATTGCTTTCATGACATTTATGACTTGAGCTGAGCATGCAACTCTTCTGCTCTCTGCAGATCCATCACCTTGACCAGGTATCAAACTCTAGGAGCCAAAGTTGTCTAAATAAACGAGTAAGCAGTCATTCTAGGTTTTCTGATACTTCCATTTTCATAGTTAATCCCCATTAGGAAAACTGGAGAAGATAAAATAGACTTTGCAAAGTATGTCCATTGGCAATTTATCTATTGTTATTAAATTTTTAATTACTAAGTTAGTTACAAAAATACTGTCAACGGGAAGGCCTTCATTGCCCCCTTGACCAGCAGCTAAACTTGACAGCTTATTTCCCAGAGCTCCAGCATAGTCAAGGGTAAAGATTTTTCTCTCCAGAGTTTACACAGAGGATGTAAGATGACAAAGCTTCCAATCCAATCCCCAAAACTGTTTCTTAACTAAAAAGGTGAAAATAGCTTCTTATCTCTCCCCTGACGAAGAAAATATTCATAAACACTACATGTTTGCTTCCATTATAAAATAATTTAAGACTGCTTTTAAAGCATACTGTTTTTAAGTGTGGGGTAGGAACAACAAGTCTATTGACAAGTTTATGACTTACTGTATGAGGGGGTGTAAGTCAGCATGATTTAGTGATCTTCCCTAATCTTGAAACCTGTCTGTCTGAAAGGTGTTTAGAAGGAGAAGCTATTCCTTGCATTTTGATTGGATTTCCAGACATAAGCACAATTTGCCTTCCTTAAAGGTTCGTAAAACTTTCTTACTTTTATTTATAGGATATATATCTCCTCATGCTCTTTTTAGGAACTTTTGACATGCTGGCCAAATTTTTCAGAATTACTTGGGTTTGATTTCCCCCTGTACTCAGCACTGGTGAGGCCACACCTTGAGTATTGTGTCCAGTTCTGGGCACCTCAGCACAAGAGAGATATCGAGGTGCTGGAGCGAGTACAGAGGAGGGNCTCCCTTTGCATCTATCTTTAAGATCTCCCAGATTTTCCGTTTCCTGTTTTCACTTTTCATTGACAAGCATCTGGAGGTTTTTGCAAGCCAAGTTCACATTCGATATCCTACAACACTAGAAGCTGAGACTCTCCATCTTGCTCTAGTTTCTAATTCCCACTCCCACTTTCCTCTTTCACATTTTGTATCCAATTAGAATAATCATAATTACCATAGCCTATCTTGCATAACATCAATTTACATTTTGTGTAAGAGTGACCATACAAAAGACATAAATGTCCTGAAAGAAGATCGAAGCTCATTCTTCCATTGCAAAATGTTTAAAATTAATCAGGAAACTGACTTACAAATTGTACTGTGGGGCTGAATCAAACTCAGAAAGGAAAAGAATTTTGGATTGAGGCTGGCCATCTGTTCTTAAGTCATTGGAAAGAAAAATGCCAGGTGACTTAAGGACAGCATTTTCAGCTTGAATTAACTTCCTAGGGCTCTTGCAGCTTTAAGACTGTAAGCTAAGGTACCCAGACTTATTAAGTGCATTTTGCAGCACTTCTCTCCCATTTTTTTTCATTTTCCCCAAATAGTGAATATGCTTGCTGGTACTCAGTAGTTGAAAGTGAGTATTAGCCCCAGAGTGATTCAGTTTGAAAAACACAGATTGACAGCCAGCCACAGGGATGATTTAATTATTTTCTTTGGGTTATTTTCAATTATGAACTACACTTTGAGGGAATCAGTATTTGATGAAAATGGAGAATCGCTGCAACCAGTCAGGGTCTCTTAATTTCAGTGAATGCAGTTTGAAGATGCTGGATATGAAAGGGTAAACTTTATTGCAGTAAGCTTAATGAAATTTAAAGAAAAGAAGTTGCAAGAATTAAGTTATATAAACTGTGTACAATGGCAGCACAGGTTAAATATAGTTTATATTAATTTCCACTCCCTCACAATTGTTTAAGGCTGGAAGTCAGCATCCTGAAACAAATATATAAGGAAAGTTTGGTCAGGTGCACTGTGCTAGGTCATGAATACTGATGTAAAAGTCTACTATGAAACTGAGTGCATACACATCTAATTTTTTTATTCTTAGCTTCTGTTATGTAAAAACACGCTCCCTTGCACTGAAAATTGTTATATTCAACACTTTGGTGGCAAGCTAGTAAAAATTCAAGAGTTTTTAATGGACTTTTCCTAACTGTTCTGCTATCCTTTTTCCTGTGGTGAGTAGGTGTCCAGGGAAGACTGTAAGAACAGAGGAAGAGTATGTGATTTCCTCTCCTTAGCAGTCTTGGATGTTCCATCTGTTTTCAGCTGTTGAACTGCCCAAGACTATGAGGCTTCTCTGTATTTTGTAATCCTTAGTGGATGAGCTTATTCAGTCTCAACTTGAATCCATGTGAACTTTTAACATTCACAACAGCCATTGGCAATGAGTTCTATAAATATACTACCTGTTTTCTTAAAAATCACATCTTTGTTGCTTATTTTAACCTTATCTTCCATGTTGTGATTTAAGCCCAGACAGCAACTAAGCATTACACAGCTGCTCACTTACTTCCCCCTAGCAGGATGAGGGGAAAGAATTGGAAAGGTAAGAAAACTCATGGGTTGAGATAAAAAGAGTTTAATAATTGAAATATAATAAGAATAACAATAACAATAATATAATTAAAATTGTAATGAAAAGGAAAATAACAAAGAAGAGAACTAAAGCCCAATTAAAGCAAGTGATGAAAATGAAAACAATGGCTCACCACCAACCAACCGATGTCCAGCTAGTCCCTGAGTAGTGGCTGTCCCATCAACCTCCCCCCCCTAGTTTTATTGCTGAGCATGATGTCATATGGTATTGGATATCCCTTTGGTCAGCTAGGGTCAGCTGCCCTAGCTGTGTCCCCTCCCAATTCCTCACAGCACCCCTAGCCTTATCATTGGTGGGGTGCTGTGAGAAGCAGAAAAGGCTTGCCTGAACACAGAGTTCATGTGTAAGCACTGCTCAGCAATAACTAAAACATTCCTGTATTACCAATACTGGATTCAACACAAATCTAAAACATAGCCCCATAATAGCTACTATGAAGATTTACTCTATCCCAGCCCAAAACAGCACATGTGCTTAACTTCACATGTCGATCTTTGATTTTTGTTCTGGAAGAGACAGCAAGTTCCCACTTAGCTTTACCACGCCACTCATGACTCTATAGTTGTCTGTTATACACCACTCATTCATAGATTTTTCAAGCACAAGAATCCAGAATAATTAGCTACTCCTATCTGGAATCCCCTGTGTATTTTAGATAGATGTTAAAGATTTGTATCTGTTTTCCAGTAAAAATAATAGAGAAGAATAATTAAAAAATGTGAAGATAACGATAAAATAAACCAATGGTTTTAATTTCCTGCTGTTTAAGACTTCGTTTCTGCATTGTCTCTCTCACTGGTTTCATCCATCCATTAAAGAATACACTTCAATGCTTCCTAAGAGTTCATTTGGAGTGGTAAGAAACACTGAAGTTTTCAGTCTTGCCTGTTTTGACATATTTCATAATCTTAGAATAGCTTGAGGTTGCCAGGCACCTATGGAGATAATCTTGCCCAACTACCCTGCACAGAGAAGGTTCAGCTAGAGCAGATTCTCTCAGTCTCCAAGGATGAAGACTCAACATTTCTAGGAACACATGTAACTTAATGTATAAACTAGAACTGTAAAACTGACTGCCAGTATAGTGGAGGGCATTAAAAATCCAAATCACACTTTTCAGTAGAGTCACTTTGCAGTTTTTAGTACCTTAATCTGCCATTTTTAGCTTAATTGCTGTGTGCTACTCTTCTCCAAAGCTTTTGGCTAACCCTGTTATGATTTCATATTTTTCTTATTGTCTTATAAATGTGTTTATAGCAAATTAGTTCACTTCATACTGTTACACATTTGAAGTCCGATTTCAAAAGCTTACCTTTGAAGCTCTCTTCAGAATTTGTGGTGGGAGTTAGGACTAACACATTTGGTTTGAATTTCTTAAAGGCATTTTCTTTTTGGGTTCCTTCAGTTTGAGTCTGTGCTGCACTAAGTCCGAGATGTGACTATTTATTAGAGTACTTTTAATGAATAAGCTATTGAGTTACCTTTTTTTGCTTGATAATTGCCTTGTTAATTTTATTAGATACTGAGGGTACAGGACTTGAGCACAAACAAAACAAAAAAGAGCTTACTAATACATTCCTAGAAATGGAGAGGCAAAGTGCAATGACTAGAGCAAATAATCTTTCAATGCTACTTTTAAATGATTGCTTCAAATTAATTCTCCTCACTGTATTTACCTACCGATTTTGTTAGCAAGTAAGTTTGTACAATTATCCTGCTTTCACTGTGTGTTAGTGAATGTGTGAAAAGTGTACTCCGTATCTGCAAATAGTCACACTCCATTTGGCAGCTAAATGGGCAACAGAAAGATGTGCTTTGTGGTCTGTATCCAATTGACACAGTTTGAAAATTGAAACGTATTATTTATGAGCAGCTACACATAACAATTCCACTTACAGAATGAAAATTATTGCCATGCTCTGGCCAGAGTTCTGCAAATGCTTATACCAATGCATATGGACAGATTAGTTGTTTGGAGTTCATTTGAGCAGTTTACTGATGTAGGCGAAGGAAGCCATTCAGAGTTCTGCTGCCTTGGAATATATTTATGTGAGCTGCAAACATCAGTGACCAGAAGCTGCCTCTGTGAAGCTCTCTCTGCTAAGGGAGCTGATCTCAGCAGTGAAGCACTGCTAAGGAGACCCCAGATATTTCTAATAGTTGGGAGGTTTATTGTCTTCTTTGTCCCTATCTCCCCTACAAACTGTGAGAAATATACCAATATGGAGATTGTAAAAGAAGAACCATTAATGAAAGAAAGAGTGTCAAAGTCCTCTCAGTATGACCCCTCCCAGAGCCTAAGCTGGGGGCCAGCTCACAGCCTCTACTGTTTGCCCCCCACCTGAGCTCTAGCTCCTGCAGTGCCATGGCCATGCAAGCGCCCAGCCCTGGGTCTGGACCCTGACCCCCAGTTGCTGGCTGATGTCCCAGCTTGTCCCCATCCCCAGCGAGATGCTCGAGGCTGGAGTTGTCCCCTGGCTTGCCCTGCCCTGACTGAGGGGTTGGGGAATGTCTGGCAGGCCTTGGTCTTCTACCTCAGGAACCCCTGATGCCCCCAGACCAGGGAGAGGCCACCTCTCCCAGCACCCAACTAGATTCCTTGGAAATCTTGGTTTTGCCTTTAAAGCATTGAAAGATGTAATTTTAATACTCAAAAGGAATAGAAAAACACTGCTTTAATTCAAGAAGGTAAGAGAGCACTCACTGAGATGTACAAATGTTTAATTTTTAATAACTCCCTTATTATGGATATGGTGGAAGTAGAAATTTGTAGGAATGACATACACACAGGTGATTTGTTTCCAGTTTTGATATCTTATCCATTATTTAGTATACTGATTGGGAGATCAATATAGATGGACATATCCATCTTCATGCCCGATGAATAGAATCTAACGCAATACAGGCAGCCCTGTCCAGGCCAACTTGCTCTAACACCTGGGACAGCTGCAGAAAAATCTGAGTTATCCTTAGGCTCTCATATATGATAGGATAATTTAGTATAGTCCTAAGGTGAATAGAATTTAACTTTCTTGTTCACTTAGAAGCAAGTACATTTGCTTCTTTGCTCTTGATTAGAAACTCCTCACAAAGAGCTATATCTTAAAAATGGAAAAGCATTTTGTTTTCAGGGAATGTGCATTTCAATAGTACTTAATTTCACTTTTCAATCTTGTTTAGTCTTTACTGACACTCAGCATCCACACGGTTATTTTTTTGCATGTCCAGTTTATTGCACATGGTGTTCTCCAGCTATGGGCTGGATATAAAATAGCCCATCATGGATGTGCCTACTGAGCAAGAGGGACTATTTTCTCAACTTGGAGACCGCATACCATGTGAAACTCCTAAACATGTATTTTATCTTTATGGGCAAATAAAATGCCAATCATGAAAATTGCCAGAAGTGACTAGTCCTACAAACCAGCAAACAAGAAAGCTGCGTAGCCCAGGAAATACAATTTTTGCCGTAACCAGTAAAAGGCTTGGACTGACCTGACATTGCAGATGTCAGAACATGTCTGGGTTTGCCTTGGCATGGTTTCAGCTGATTTTAACTTTCAACTGGTTGCAAATTGACTGAGCAGAAGCTTTGTGAAAACCAAGAATGGTAAAGGTCTACGGGAGGCTCTGACTTGCAGGAAACAGTGCTTTATATTAGCTGAGGGTAGGGGTGGAAACTTTTAGATTTCAGCAAGGAAAAAGCGATAAGGAGGCACACTACAATAAGAAAATGTGTAAATAAAACGTGGACCCCAAGAGAGAAGAGGAAAAACCAATTGTAAACAAAAGGAAGGGAAGGCTTGATGTGCGAAAGAATGTTTTTACCAAGAGGATAGTCAACCACTGGAATGGGCTTTCTAGAGAGGTGGTCATTGCCTCGAGCCTGTCACTGTTCAAGTGGGAATTGGACAATGCTCTTAATATTGTGCTTTAAATATTTCTCAGCCCTGAATGAGTCAGGCAGTTGGACTAGATGATTGTTGCAGGTCCCTTCTGATTAAACTATTCTATTCTATTCTATTCTATTCTATTCTATTCTATTCTATTCTATTCTATTCTATTCTATTCTACTCTATTTATTCTATTTTATTCTGAAGACTTCAACTCATCATAAGTGACAAAGACTGACTCATCATAACCACTACCCTGACTATTACATGAAGAAGACTGTAACTGTCAGCCTTGGGACAAGAGAAAGATTGGAATCTTAATGCCAAGAAAAGGAAGGACTACAGAAAGACATGTTCTGTGTAATGATTTTAACTATGTATTTTAACTAATGATTTTAATATGCATTGCTGTTTCAGTTAGATAACTTGGATGGGTAGACTGTTAAAACATTAATTCAGCTAAAATGATTTTGTTCTATATATGCAGTGTGCCTCTCTTGCCAGTAACAATATTTTATATGACATAAACTATATCTTGAAATCCAGCCTCAGAACCAAGCTGAGATATGGCTGTAGAACATAGCTGTATTTGTTTATATGATGTTGAATTTCAGCTCTCATAAATATATTTTTAAATGGTGATGCTCATAACTAGCATATTTCTGCTAGGTTGGCCTATTACTCAGTCAGTTTTCTTTTCCCTAACATACGTAGAGAACACCCACATCTACATTTAAAATACACTTGATAAATACAATATCATAGAGAATGAGGAAGTGATTCGGTAGCACTTGCCCTTTTACTCATACTCAGGATGGGAAATAGGGTGGGATGACTGAGTGGGTTAGACCATTTATCCATCTGTCTTTATTTTGTAGGACTTATGTTGTAATACAGCAGTTATATTTCTCTGCCATATTTACTTTAGCTAGATGTCTGACTAGAGTCTGACTCTTGGAAGCCCTAGGCATTCATTTTATTCTTCAAGATAAAGGTCGGTTTTCAGAATTCATTATTGTCATGGAGACAATCATCCAACTGTTTAAATGATATGACTGAGACCAGGAAGGATTAACATCTCATAGGATAAGCCAGTCAGATGTCATGCCAGATACTGGCAAGGGCTCAAACTGCACTGCTCGAGTCATGGAAGGTAAAAACAGGGGCTCTGAGAAAGAAAAGCTGCACACAGTAGGAGAAGAACAGGTTTGAGACCACCTAAGGAACCTGAAGGTGCATAAGTCCACGGGACCTGACCAAATCCATCCATGGGTCCTAAGGGAGCTGGTAGATGAAGTTGCTAAGCCGCTTGCCATCATATTTGAGAAATCATGGCCATCTAGCGAGGTTCACGCTGACTTGAAAAAGGGAAGCATTACCCTCATCTTCAAAAAAAAAAAAAAGACCCAGGGAACGATAGGCCGGTCACTCTCGTGTCTGTGCCTGGCAAGATCATGGAGCAGATCCTCCTGGAATCTCTGCTAAAGCACATAGAAAACAAGGAGATGATTTGAGACAGCCAACATGGCTTCACCAACAGCAAATCATGCCTGACAAATTTGGTGGCCTTTTACAATACTGCCACAGACTTGGTGGAAAAGGGCAGAGCAACAGATGTCATCTACTTGGACTTATGCAAAGCATTTGACTGTCCTGCACAATATCCTGGTCTCAGAACTGGAAAGTCATAGATTTGATGGATGGACCACTCAGTGGATAAGGAACTGGCTGGATAGCCACAAAGGGTTGCGGTCAAGCGCTCAGTGGCCAAGTGGTGTACAGAAACTATTGGTGTTCTTCAGGGATCGGTACTGGGACCAGCGCTATTTAAAATCTTTGTCGGAGACATGGACAGTGGGATAGAGTGCACCTGCAGCAAGTTTGCTGATGACACCAAGCTCAATGGTGTGGTGAACACACTAAAGGGAAGGGATGTCATCCAGAAGGACCTGGACAGGCTTGAGAGGTGGACTACTGCAAATCACATGAAGTTCAACCAAGCCAGGTGCAGGTTCCCTGCCTCTGTCAGGGGGCTTGGAACTTGGTGATCTTCAAGGTCCCTTCCAGCTGTAACCATTCTATGATTCTATGATATAAATACGGACCCTTGTAAGGATTTAACATGCTAAACTCTCCAACCTTCCAAGAAGGAATTTTTCAATATTTACAGGTTAAATCCTGTCGATGTAACCTAATTTTCTCTACTAAACTTATAAAGATATCCACTGTTTTTCTCCTGTGTGTGGTTAAAAGTTGTGTCTTTTTACTAGGCCTGAGCAGCTTGACACTTATTTAATCTTGTTCAAAATCTTTAAACTGGAACCTTATCTGTCTACTAAGTGGATCGATATGTTAGGTGTCCTCAAGGTTCACTTAATGTGCTGATTGTGGTCATTTCTACACGAAACAATGTCTATTCAAATGATGTTCGTATGGATAATGTTTGTTACTCATATCTTAATTCAAAAACTACAGTGTTAAAGGGAGAAAGACAGATTCACATCCTCAGGAAAACATTCTATTCTAAGTAAGAGCTTTCAATTTTGGTTGGTTTTCCGTACCATAACCTAGTATCTCCTAGTTCAGAGAAAGAAGACATCAGGTTTTGCATGCACACACAGCCTCTTAGGTCATGAGCAGGAAACTGAGAAAGTCTTATCATTTCAGAGGCGATTAAAATACATACACAGACAGTTATTGAAAAAAAAAAAGTTGTTCTTTAGTGCTTAAAAATTCTGACCTAGTAGATTAATTATGTTACTTGTAGGTTTTATACTTAAATCCTTTAAACTTTAAACAAAACCTCCTGCTCCATTTCTTGAAAAGTGATGATATTGGTTCCTGGGAGTCACAGTAGCTGTGATTCTGATCTAAGACAGGAATCCCCCTGTAATCCTCAGTTAGTTGCCACAACACCACAGAGGGATTGAGTTTTACCTCCACCATTCCCAGATTTTCGTATTCCCTGTTTTAGGCTTCATGTTAGTTACCAAGGGAATAATAATGAATTCTGTTTTCTGGTACTTAATTCCCTCCAGGAACTTAGTAAGGAACATTAGGCATGTAACTCAGAGTTATCAATCAAAGCTAACTGGAAAGTTTAGTTGTAGTATTGTTCAACACTGCTTGGGCTTGGTGTCTTGTTGGCAAAATTCATGGAGGTCATGAATCCTCAGAAATTCTACTCTTGTGACGGAATGCTGGAAGCTGTAAAAAGTAAGCATAGCCTTAAAATAGAGGATGCAGTATTTTTTTCACCTTCCTTCGTCTCTGGGAAGGGAAAATAGGTTCTTTTGAACTGAAACTGTATTTAAAAGTAACCAAACAAAATAACCTCAAACCAGCCAGCATGTGGAAACTCAGAATCTCAGCTAGTTCTACAGATTTTAGTCAAGGCTCGTTGCTTAAACTCTGATGTTCAGCAAGTAGCCAGGTTTTCAATCCTTTGAATAATTTAACCTTGCTTAATGTGGGGTCTGTTATTCCAGTTAAAAAAAAACCAAACAACAAACAACCCATAAAGAGTCCACAAACTGAATAAAATAGAAAAGCACTGGTAGAAAACTTGTAAGTTATGATTCAGCACCGATTCAGTTACAATTCCAGATAGCCTCAAGGGTCTTAGCAGGTAATTGGTTCTTAACTGGAAGAAACATTCCTGTTAGGCAGAGCTGAATTATTTTAATACCCAATTTACTCCACTTTTTTTGTGGAGAGAACTGCATGAGAGACAGGTCTGGCAGTAGATATTAACATTTTCCTTCAGGGGAAATACAGACATTCACAAGGGGAAAGTGGCAGAATGGTGCCTGCATGAAAGAGAAAGTTAAAATTCTACATATCACTTCAATAATACTATGTTTGGTAGCTTTTAAATTAAACCCTGGATTCCCTGAAGTCCATTGCATACTTCAGTTTATTTCCTTGGGGACAAGTTTTCTATTTAATTTTTCTTCACCTAAATTTGTATAGTCAAATTATGTTAAGCAATTAATGAATAGGACATCCACACATATAACTGACTGGAGAATTTACTTGAAAGACAGATAAGTCTTGAAATTAGCCTTATTTTCTCTTACCAAACAGTAAAAACTTCATTAATATTATATCATTTATGTCCATTTACCCACAAACCATCAAATTTTACCTATGGATTGTTACTCTTAATATTGAATACTACTTTAAACATTTGCAAACCTGAATCTGCACCTTGCACATTTTTTATTTTTATTATATTGCTGTATCCCTGAATGAAAGCATGGGAGACAGATTGGTAGTGCAGACATTGTACATAAAACCAGCTAGGACAACTAATTGTTTCAACCTGAAATTAGTATCATCACAAATTCAGTTTGTTTTTCTTAATGAAATTAATCACTGTTACACTCTGAAATGTCTGTTCAACAGTCATTGTTATGAATCAATATTGCTCATAGGAATGAATGTGAAACGGGAGCAAAAATCAGTTTTGAATGTACCAAAATATAAATACAAATGTAAGTACCAACAGAAGGGTGCAGTGATTTCTTTAATCACTGACAGGGACTGGAACAGCAAACTCACAGAGGAGTGTTACGCAGGGTCCATGTTCTGTGGATCTGATAGCACCGAGTCTCCTGCTTTCATAAGCACCAAATTTACTACGCTCCAATATCTACAAAGTGCCTCATAAAGATGCACTCTAGCCACCTCATTTCTTGAAAACACAAATGTAAAATCTGACATAAGCCTTTGAAATATTGTTTTATCGAGCCATTTCTAGTTTGTTACCATACAATGTTCCTTTTCAAACTGCTTTTTAAAGTACAAATGTTGGCACAAGGTTAGGATTTGAGATTAAATGCAGCTTCTGTAGTGCTTTTCTAAAGCAGTTCCTCTTTTGTCAAGCAAGTGCCAATTATTCTAAAATACAAATATGTGAACAATAGAAAAATTATGAGCTCTTTCTTGATTTAGAAGCACAATATAAATTCAGGCATCTTTTTACTTTTCCCTTTAAACCAAAAATACACAGAAATTCTGCTCAAATACCTGATGTGTCCTAACATAAAACACCTGTAAGGATTTTGGGAGGGGGTTCCCCAGAGTTTCTGTTCTAAGAGGCACTGTAAAAAACTTATGAGCAGTATTTATTGCTCCAATGTGAGTGTGTACAGAAACAGAAATTGGTTTGCTTTGCTCATTTTTTTCATTTTCACTTCATTCTCAAAGAAGATGGATTATTCATGCAAAACTCCAGATGCCTCTAAGGTCTCCACATTTCCCACTGAATGTATAGTGTTTTAAAGAGGACAGGAGGGAATGGAAGACAAAGAGATAGAAGTATATCAACTTGATTATCAATATAACCAAGTTTATTTTCAGAAAGCAACATGGAAAAATAGAACCCTAGTAAAAACAATAATCTTCCTCTGATTATCCTCCACTTGCTGGATCTCATGTAGCAAATATTTCATTCTCTCTTTGCATCTACCTACTGAATTTTACCTTTCCTCTTCTTGACTCAGATTTTTATTATTAGATTAAGAGAAGCCCAGAGTGAAAAAATGAAAGATCCAGAGTTGTTTTCTGCTCTAAAGTTGGCTAATAATGAAGCTTTAATTTAGGACAGTTTGTGTCCAAATTAAATGTGGCTCATACACACCTAACTTCATAAAATGCTATAGATTGAAGTACATTGTAAAAGTGCTGATAATTATTGCTGTAATATACAGTATTTTCTGTTTCTGCTCCCTGCAACATCTGTGTAAGAAGCAAAATTACTCATGTTTCTATGGGAAATGTTGATTACTCTAAGTATCTAACTAAAAAATAATAAATTATTTTTCATCTTAGTTTGAGAGAAGAATATACATTAACTTCTAAGTAGTAAAAAATAAATTTATAATAATAACACACTAAATATTATTTAGTCCAGTCACTAATATAATTAAACAATAATATTAATAAAAGGAGAAGGACTCACAATAGCTTATTAGAGTTAAGACAGAATTTTTAACATATTAGGAACATCTTGATTGTCTCACTGGTGTCATAACACACACACCTGCCTTGCTGCTTATCCCAGACAAGGCATGTGTTTGAAAGAAGAGAAGATCTGCACCTGCAGAAGTCACCTGATACAGGTCCTTCCCCTAAATTCAAGCTGTAGAGGGCTCTGCACAGCTCCCCAGATGTTTCTGTGGGATGGAGATCACTGAATATTATTTTTAGTGCTTTCATTGTACTGTCTTCATCCAGAAAGAGGTGACAGCTCAGAGAGGCCAGCCACGGCTCACTAGATGGTGATAGGCACAGGCTGGTAACAGCAGCTACTGGTGTGACACCTCTCCCATTGCGGGACAGAGTTCTGCAGAAACCATGTGAACAGCTCTGCATTTTCAGTATTGCAGCAGCTGGCATTAAACTGGTGGGCAAAAACTTTGGAAAAATGACTGATACACATCTGAAAAAGGAGCAGTGGTGTGCCTTTTTTCAGATCATCACAGTCATTTTGAAGCAGCTCTTGCATCTGGTTAGAAATAGCTTGTTGCAGTTGCACCAGTATTCCCCTTTCTGTTTTACATTAATACTATGGTTTCCTGTTCTAATCCATTTTTCTTCACTTCTCCATTTACTATTTCATTATTTCCAGTTCTTCTCTGAGTGACAAATCTATCATTTGGTCAATATGTTGTATTCCTCACATGTGATTTTAACCCCGCCAGCTTTCCTCAGGGGCCATGCCTCCAGTTTCTCACTTCCACCCCACCAAGATCTGCAGCTGAGCCACCTGCAAAACCCATTTGTGGCTGAACTTCAGAAAGCATCACACCCTGGGCCAGGGAAGGTGAGGTGTTTCACATCAGTGTTGCCACCGTTCATCAAAGGGTCCTTGCCATAGGACACAGTTCCTCAGAGCTGTTTCCACCCCAGTGGCTGCTGCTTTCCTGACTGTCCCTGGACTCACCCCTGCAGCCCCACCATCCCTACCCTGCAGTTTCTTGCTGGTGGAACTAGCAGTGCCAGTGCCCCATCCACCCCGAGCCTCACACAACATGCATGCCTCATCCCCCAGGACACTTTTTTAGACTAAAGCTTTAGACATAGGCATATATGTTTGAACAGCATGGTATTTTGTGCCTCCCACTACAGGAAAGACATTGAGGTGCTGGAGCATGTTCAGAGAAGGACAACAAAGCTTGTGAGAGGTTGAGAGCACCAGTCTCATGAGGAACAATTGAGGGAGCTGGCATTGTTTAGTTGAGAAGATCTACAAAAACAAAAACTAAACATATCACAACGCGCTGCAACGCCCCCCACCCCCAACCTCAACATAGGATAAATGTCCCAAAAAACAATGACACTTGTTCTAGGATCCATAATTGCAAGTGATATACTGGTTAACTAAAGTTGGTGTTAAATGTATGCACAGTAAGGCAAAACAATCTTTTTGGAAACAGAAAAAATCTGAATGGGAAATTGGTATTTCAGTCTTGTACTAGTTGATATAACTGATGTGTTAAAATAGAGGTATGTATAATTCAAGCGATAGTGAGACATGCATCACGTAGAATTTAGTTCCCTTCCACAGATGTTATTAGTAGAAATAAAATACTTGGTTATGTCTATGGAGTTGTGACAATCTGCTTTGCATGCAACAAGATATACATGATTAAACTGTCATGCTTAGAAAGGGATATTGTCATTGAGTATCTTGGAGGAAAAGGACAGCTCAAACCTGCCATTGGTCAAGGAACACTTTCTGAGGTTGGATCGATATCTATTGCATGTAAGAATATCCACATCCTGATGCTGCTACTCTCAGGAGGATTAGGTTATGCTACAGATTTCAAACTAAACTCTGAAGGGATCCTTCTTTGCAAGGCATCTAGAAATGATTGACCATAAACAGCAGTTAGTAATGAGGAACATAGAGTAATAAGAAACATGGGTGAGAAAAATGGGGGAACATGTCTATCTCCGAGTTGTTTTGATGGACTGAAACTCTTGGTCTTATGAGGGGTTGCATAGCTGATGGCTCTGAGAAAATAAGTATTATTTCAGCCACAAAATGAACAAAATGATAGGTGAGAGAGATGAGTTGGTTTATACTTTGGCACAGAAGGCCAGAGAAGAATCTTAGAATCAGAATTTTCTAGGTTGGAAGGGACCTTTAAGATCATCTAGTCCAACCATCAACCTAACTCTGATAAAACAAGCAACAACAAAAAAACCAACCAAACCAAACCAAACCAAAAACCCTATCACTAGACCATGTCACTAAGCAGTATGTCAAACCATCTTTTGAATACCTCGATTAATGGTGCCTCAATCACTTCCCTGGGCAGCCCATTCCAATACTTGATAACCCTTCCAGTGTAAAAATTTTTCCTGACATCCAATCTGAACATCCCCTGGTGCAACTTGAGTCCATATCCTCATGTCCTATTGCTTGTGACTTGGGAGAAGAGATTGACCCCCACCTCTCTACAACCTCCTTTCAGGTATTTGTAGAGAGCGATAAGGTCTCCCCTCGACCTCCTCTTCTCAAAGCTGAACAGCCCCAGCTCCCTCAGCCACTCCTCCTAAGACTTACTCTCCAGACCCCTCACCAGCTTTTTTTGCCCTTCTCTGCACCTGCTCCAGCACCCCAATATCTTTTTGTGGTAAGGGGCCCAAAACTGGACACAGTACTTGAGATGGGGCCTCACCAGTGCCACGTACAGGGGAATGATCACCTGCCAAATCCTACTCATCATGCTGTCCACCAGCACCCCCAGGTCCTTTTCTGCTGGGTGGCTCTCCAGACACTCTTCCCCAAGCCTATAGCACTACGTGGAGTTGTTGTGTTGCTATTTAAGCTACCTCCTGGGAGGTCACCAGAGGTACACCACAGAGGTACACCACAAAGTGATTAAGGACAGAGGACATGAGGTGAAACAAAGGAAATTCTGCTTAGAATTAGAAAGGTGAGATTCAGTACAATGGAAAGAGTCAAATTGTTGAGCAGTTTCCTAGAGAGTTTATGAGATCTCCACTGTTGGTGATACTCAGAAGTTAGTGAGGTATATGTGTCTGAGAGCTCTCTTTTAAAGGAGAACTCTCAGAACCAAATTATCTCCAAAGAAAACTCTATGATTATTTTTTGGGTTTTTGTTGTTTGGGGTTTTTTTGTTTGGGTTTGGTTTTTTTGGTTTGGTTTGGTCTGGTTTTTTTTATTATGTAAGGGGGCTGCCTCTACACTATCCCACTATATATGTTCAGGCTCTGAAGAGATATACCCTAAAACCCCAGATTAATTGATAATCTATTACATTAGTGATCCCATAATTCTGTACGCAGAGAACCACCTGGTTCCTTCAGTGTTTACCCATTATAAGATTGTGTGAGACTGGAACTCAGCACCACAACAGCAGCAGCCATAGCACTTCTTTTTATAGGAGTATTTGCTGTTGCCCCTAGTTGCTCATTTCCAAATTATAAAATGAGATGTTGCTTGGCCTCCCATAGAGAGCATCACATAGGTGCTCCCAGGGCTGTAGGTAATTTTGTTCCCTCTGTAGAGTGTCTTGTTTCTTCCAGTACTTGTACTTTTAACATACTTTTAAAAAATAAATCTGTAAAAGTACAAAAGAGAAGTAGAGACAGGGCAGTTTCTGAGGGCTAGTGTAGAGTGGATGGTTTGAATGTCAGTGGATGCTAGGAAGCTCCAATTAAAAAAAAAAAACAACATATTATCTCTGACTTAGATGCCCTTAGATGGCTACTATAAGCTGTTTAATTTTTGCCACCTGAGATATGGCATAGATAAGCCTCCTCTGCTACATTTAAAAAAAAAAAAATCTGTATTTTTGTCTCACTTTCTCCTACATTTGACTAAATAAAAATAGAATATAAATTCCCATTAATGAACGGGGCCTTGATCTGCATAGTACTTTCCTTTAGTGGCAGACTTACAAGGCCTCAGGAGATGATATCCAGATGCATGACTTCCTTTAACTGATGATAAAGTCTTTGATGTCACTTATTACTTGGAACTAATCCTGAGATCATAAGTACATATTAAAGTATGCAAGGTGCGTTCTCCTCCAGGCAGCTTAAAAAAAAAATAAATGTCACCATACTGCTAGGCTTTTTTTTAGATCTTGTATCCAAGTCTTGCTTCTGACATGCATATTTATTCCTTAGTAGTTGCACTAGTATGATGAGCAAGTCTCTCCAGTGATATAAGTTAAATCAGTGTTCAAAGTCATAAATGATAGGATAGCAGGAATAACAATACAGTATCAGGAGTTACTATATAGATGGTAATTCCGAGGTAGATGAACAAAAAATCAGAGAGGTAATCAGGAGTTTAAGAAACAGACATACGGCATTACAGAACAAATTGAGTAACTTTGTGATATCATTTGAGTGCATTCTAGCAAGCAAAATATTTCTAAAAATTATTATCTGTGAAAGTTAAGGTCTGAATATTTGTTTTCTAAAGCATGCAAAAGGCAGATTTAAGGAATGGAAAATTAAGGTTATGGATATNCCTGACTGTGTTTAAGAGCAGATTAGATGTGGTGTTGAGGGATCTAGTGTAGGGGAGAACTTGTAGAGTAGGGCTGATGGTTGGACTTGATGATCCCAGGGGTCTCTTCCAACCTAAATGATTCTATGATTCTATGATTCTATGATTCTATATACTCAGGAAATTGAACAGAAAGCATTCCAAGGTTGATCATAAGTAGTCTACACAGGAGACTACACAAGGATGCTTTACTGAGGGTCGAGCCACCAGTTTGAGGGAAGTAGTCATTTCTTTCTAATTTGGTACTTGTGAGATCAAAACTATAATATTATACCCTGTTTTGGGCATGAGGCAACATTCACAGATTATATCAGATGTGCGTACCAGAAAAATGTGAGAAGGAATTCTTTGTAATAAGGGTGGTCAAAAATTGGAACAGTTTAAAAAGATTTTGGGATTTCCATCCATGGTGGTACACTTGAACAAATACCTGAGCATCCCCTGACTTTGAAGTTAGCTGTGCTCTGATTTGGAACTGATGCAGATGACCTCCAAAGGTTCATTCCAACTTAAATTATTCTGTAATTCTGTGATCTTTCTTTAATAAGGTAATTACTTTTCTATACTTATTAAATGCGATAGATTTGATTTCCCTGGGAATATCAGACTTGATGGGAATGACATCAGAAGTTCTTCAATGTCATATTTGAACTATGATTTGGGGACAGTTTATACATATGAAATTCCAGGGCAGAGTGGAAAAGAAGTGCCTGTACATCTTTCCTAGACTGGTAGTAGCAAGTGGCTCCATAACAAATATGTGGACAGTTTATGGAGTTTTATTTCAATCCAAATTCTTAGAGGGTGTTGCATTATCAACAGTATTTTTACTTTCTAGGAAAGATTTAACATGCATCAAGATCTCTCTCACAGCCTCTGACTTGATCTTTGTTTTGGAAATCTTAGAGGCATCCCATGAGTTTTAATCTTTCTCTTGTTTTGCCCATTGTTCTGTCAGATCTATTGGTTCCTCCACAACTTGTGTTATTTTAGGCTTTAATGATGATACAATTTCCAGCTTTTGGTGTTTGTTTGTTTATTTATTTTCTTGGTTTTGTGCATAAAACTGTAACCACCTTATGCTTCATCTATATGACTGTCCTGGTTTGATACCATCTCCACAAGGTCAGGTATAAATTTACAACCAGTCTTTTTAGCCACTGGTATCTTATATGTTTGGTCACTGCAGATGGTTTAGTTCTGATGAATTCTTGTCATAGTACACCCGATTAGATGTTTTTATGTTTTCCTAATAAGATTTTACAATAAGCCACTTTTACCATTTACTTCTAAGCAGTCAGGTAACTCACTCCTAAGATTTTAATCAAGCAATCTTTCAGCAATTTCTGTGCCGGCTTTCAGAGTGCTGATCTATAACATAGCAGAGCCAAGCAGAGATCTGACTCTTCAGCTTTTTTGAAATGTCCTTTCAGTGCTTTTAACAACATTTCACACAAAAACATTAGGGATTGAATATCAGAAACCAAAAGCAACATGTTTACAATCACACTCTTTTGAAAATTATTTTGAACCCAAAGTGGTCATACCCTGTAAGTCATACCACTGCTGCAGTGGGTATGGCACATCTCAAAACTGCAGGTGCACATTGGGGTTACACAGTTAGCAATTAGATTTTTTTAAATTATGTTATTTATGGAGAGCATTATGATGGGATTGAAGTAATAAATTTGTATTACTCTGTTATTTCCAGTAATATTTCCAAGCACGTCAAAAGAAGAAGAGTGATTTTTTTAATTTTTTTTTAAACTCTTTTATAGGCATTGTCTCTCCTTTTAACAATATCAGACACTGATGTTCTGCTTTAACCTTCATGGAACACAAAGGTTCTTCCTTTTTTACAGGACATAGTTGCTGAAAGAAACACAGCCCACAGTTTTATGTCACCTGACTACTTCTGAGCCAGTCGCCTAGATGCCCTTTAGAATTGGTTAAGAAAAACAAATGTCTGGGGCATAATTAATCTAATCTATTTTAAAGGGCTACTTCAGGAGATGAGGTGGTCTAGAGAAGATTTATGCTCTCCACTGACCATAAAGAGAGCTTAAACAACTAACTCATATGGAGATGTTTGTCCTGTGGGTTGCTGAATTTCATCTGATGAATCCTGGCCTTAGTTCCCTGATTTTAGACCTGAAATACCAGTTCTATTTTTCTTTTCTTTTCTTTTCTTTTCTTTTCTTTTCTTTTCTTTTCTTTTCTTTTCTTTTCTTTTCTTTTCTTTTCTTTTCTTTATGCCAAGGGATTACTTCAGAATAGTTTTATTTTTACAGCCATCTCACAATTACTCAGAATCTCAGTGATACAGCCATGGAAGACTTAGAAGAGGACCTAACTTGCTGTATCATTGTCAAACTGTGTTGTTGTTTAGTGAAATTAAATATGTCATTGTATGTTGAAGTCAAGATGATCTACCGTCCATTCTAAATAGACATTTTTCTATGTTGGATTTTTTTGGGTTTTTTTAATGTGACTAAAGGAGAATTTAGAGTTGACTCAGTTTTGCTGAATTTTCAGTATAACCTTATGTTCACAGTGTAAATTTCAGTATGGTTCTTACTGCTGTATATGCTTGAAGCACTATCTGGGTAAAATCAACAGCAGGGGACTTTTGAAGACAGTCTGTAACACTGTGAATTTCATATTAAATATCATATAATAAATGCTTATTTTACCTTTCTCTTTTTAAAATAATTTATTATTCAGCCCTCTTTGGTTGAACAATATATAAATAAATGTTATTCCAGCATTGTAAACTGTAATTCAAATTATATTATTTAGCGTCTGTCTTCAACATAACTTTGAGTATGCTCTCTCTCTCTTTTTTGGGAAAGAAGACATTCTTATAAGAACATTTTTATTCCTTATTATTATTCCAAGGCATTTTTAGGTGGATGTAAAGTGTTATACAATCAATCTGGGACCCAAGGTCTAAGAAAGACAATTATTATAGTTAATAAATCTCTGGAGGTTTTTTTCAGGTCTTATGAAAATTGTTTTGAAGTTCAAATGGAGCACTAAAAGAATAATGAAGTATGTTTTATTCATTTCAAAATGAAGCTATGTGGAGAGAACCGAAATAGCCTGGTGATGATAATGCAAATCTCTATGTATCAGTTGGTAGTTAAGCATTTTGAGTTGGGAGAAACAGTGTGGAACTACAGGAGTTTATTCTCTGAGACTGCCCTACTTACTCTTCTTTTTCTACTGTTCGATTCACAAAAAAAATGCTAGTCATAGAAACATAAAACCAAATGGAACAAAAATTAAGACCCCTCTCTGTGAAGAAATAAGCAAAATTATTTATTAATTTCACGGAAGCCATTTAGCTACCAGAGTGAAGCATTTCAGATTCAGCTCAGGTTGACAGTGGCTTGAATTGGAAGCTTAATATAAAGGTCACAGCTAATTCCTAAACCATCTGAGAATTTCTGTCTTTCATTTAAATATCATTTAAACATTTACCTTTTAAATATCAGAACAATTAAACAAATCAAGATCACTATCATTGGCTATCATTATCTTTAGGTAAAAATGTTTGTGTCTAAAACATTTGTTGCACATTAAGTAGATGCTGCTGAGCTCAATTTAGAAATCAAGAAATTTTGTTGGTTTGTGCAGCACAGGAAAACAACGTAGACGCTCATACTGATTTTTCACATTTCTTAAATATATTTATCTGCTTCTAGTAAGTAGAATTCTACATTAATAGTATGACAAAATAAGTCTGCATGCAACATCATTGCTAGTGTGTTTAAAAAAGAAAAAAAGGAAGAATATTTTATTTAAAGTGACAAAGACCATGAATAATAAAAAATGATCTTACCTTTCAAATTGTCCCATAGCTGGTTAAAAGTGAAAATGTTCCAGTCCACCATAACTCAATTTTCATAACAAGAATACTACAAGATCATGAAGTGTTATCACTGTGAGAGAACAGTTTCTGAACACTATGCTGTTAATTTCAGACTTTAGCTAGTTAGAAGAGGCCCAGCTCAAAAAGTAAAATTACTGAACAGAAAATTGGTTTGTTTTACCTCAAACCAGGACACTAACCATACCAAGCTTTATAATATAGACCATTTATACATGATCCTTGTCAGGAAGACCTGCCTATCATACAGTTTTGAAAAATCTGTTAGGATCTGCAAGTCTATCAAATCATCTATGCTGAAAATGCTTCTCAAACTTCGTCCTTCAATGAACTCTACAGAATATTGCCATCTTTTAACTGCTTCTGAACACCAATCAGCTTTACAGATAATCCTGCCCAAATCATAGATAAACTTAATGTTTTCTCCTCTTTCCTTCAGCCTTCCGGAAGTATTACTGTTAATAGAGTAGAGACCATAATTTTACTATGTTTCTGATAGGTACAATATGATGGGAACCTCGTTTAAGGGTCAGACTTGTGAAGTTAGAGACACAAAAAATCATAGAATCACAGAATTGTTAAAGTCAGAAGGCCATGGGATACCTCCCACTAGACCAGGTTGTTCAAAGCCCTGCCCAGCCTGGTCTTGAACATCATCAGGGCTGAGACCTCCAGAACTTCTCTGGGCAACCTGTGCCAGTGTCTCACCACCCTCACTGTAAATAATTTCTTCCTCATACCTAATCTAAATCTACCCTCTTTCAGTTTAAAAAATTATCCCTAATCCTACCACTATGCTCCCTGATAAAGAATGCCTCCTCATCTTTCCTGTAGAATCCCTTTAAGTACTGGAAGGGGCTACAATGTCCCCCTGGAGACTTCTCCAGGCTGAACAACTCCAGCTCTCTCAGCCTGTCCCTACAGGAGAGGTGCTCCATTTCAATGATGATCTTCATGGCCCTCCTCCGGACTCAATCCAAAAAGTGTTGACAGGTGCCTTTTGTAAGTGAGAATTGAGACTTCAGGTTTAGTGTAGTTACTGTCATTAAAATGTCTTTGGAATATTAATGTTCTTAGAATAAAGATGAATAATAAACATTAAAAGAACACCTAGGATTTCCTCCTATTTATATGTATTTTCTTTTAAATTCCTTTTATGGAGTTAGAGATTGATGGGATTAATGGTCAAACTGTGGGTACCTCAAACTTATTTGTAAGCATGTTTCAAATTTAACAGGCTGTAATTATTTATTTATAAGTCTGGACATTTTTTCAATACAAGCAAAATATCTGACAAATATTTGAGCAGAACTGGGACACATATAATCTGCAGTGGAATATACATGATAGCCTGTGCCCATGTGCAATGCTGTGTCCTTTAGATTTACCTGTTTATTTTGAGGTAAATCTGGGCTTTCACACATGGTGGTCCAGTGAACTATGTCACTTCACTCTCAAAGGAGAAGAAAGTAAAACCTGAAATTCTGCAGGATCCAGAGCTACAGAAACTGTGGTGCTGGTGTGAGAAAATAATATGAAATGGATGCTGTTTCTCTGACTACAGCCAAAGGTAGTAATGACACTGAGTTTGGTATTAGACGGTGCTCTGTTGTATTCTTCAAGAAAGAGATAAATCATTGTGGAGAAAATGATGTATTGCATAAAAACTGTGTGCTGAAAGAACAACTGTTTTCATTCTAACACAGACATTGTGTTTTGGTTTTGCTTTTAGTGTGAATTACACTGTTCTCCTCCTTTGGGGTCTGTTTTCCATGGTATTAAAACAAACATAAGCTTTTGGGCTCTGTGTCATTGTTTGCCACAAACCTTTAGTGTTACAAATCTGGCAGCAAATGAGAGTAGTGTAAATTAATATGAGGTGTATTCTCTACTTCTATTCAGCCAGAACTCTGAACCTTAGGCAGACAGATGGCTGAGGATTTCTCTGAAAGATTATGTTCTTCAATATGAACATTTCTCAGGCTGTAATTTAACATGCTATTTAAAGCCAGATTTTTCTTTCTTTCTTTTTTTTTTTTTGCGTTAAATATTAAAGCATAAAGGAACAAAAGCCAATATGTACTGTTCTATTAAGTCATAACATTAATATTTAGATCACATACTTACTATAACTGTGACATTGTTTACTTAGTTATTATACAAGCCATTCATTATAGTTCCTCTTATTATACTTAATTTTTTTCATCCATAAAAAAAATAAACGAACATTCTGATTCCTTAATTTTTAATGCAACTAAATGTGTTTATATGAGCTATAAAAACCTCAGGGGTAGCAGTAAGCTTTTGATGGATTGTGTTCTCCATGGCTACTTGCCAGTTGATCAAAGTTGCCAATTCCAGCAATAATGTAAGCTCTCGAGTACAATGATCCTGTATTTTTCTCAGTATGGCTATAGATACAGCAGTTGCCAGAACTTGTGCAGTCTCTCCTGCAGCATTAATAGAGATCAATATTCCCTCCCAAA
>VZTM01014409.1:1282-12800 GCA_013400555.1 Jacana jacana
TGCAAAATGCACATCAATGAATCATAGGAATGTCAGTCGGAATAGTAAAAATGAAGACATTCCTAGAAAGCCTCTTTTCGAGTCCTGGGTTTGCTACATGAAAGACAAATATGGTCCTTTACTAAGCCGAACAGCTCATCTTTTTATCTACAAGACTATTTATATACAACCAAATGTCATCTTATTCCATCATGCTCTATGTGCTTCAATTACAAGACCAGGGATGCAAACAGTGAAAAATTATTTAAAGAAATAAAACAATGCCAAGCATAAATTTGAAATAAATTCTCTATAAAAATCCATAAAGTTGCTATCCCCGTTTACCTTGGCAAGGAATATGCAGCACTGATAACATGCACTCTGCTCAGGAAGAAAAATTGGATTTGACCAGAGTCACCTGCAGTTTATAGCACTGCAGTCACTGCTGAGGGCTATACATAATGTCCTAAGGGGTCTTTTGCACAGCTGTAGACAAGACAGTGAGAGACCACTAGCCAACAAAGAGCATTCCAAGGCTATGGCCCTGTGTACTAACCCCTTCCAACTAACTTTACATTCCCCTATCCCATATGTAACCTTCAGCCCCCCACTTGAAGCAGGCAGTCTGACAGTAATAATAGTAGTCACAAGAAAAGGTAACTGCTGTCATACTAATAATTTTTGAAAACTTAAATGCCCAGGATGTGATTTTAATTAAAATGCACACTGCTTGGCTTGTCTGTTTCCAGAAGAAGGTTTCTCTCACAGAAAGACATTGATCTGTTACACCTATTTGCACTCCCACACTTTGAGGTCAGTCCCATCATTACGCAGCCTGATTTGTATAGAGCACATATAGTGTTATATAAACATGGGAATGAATCTGTTTTGCCTTAAGTTTGGTTTTGCCCAATAACCTTTTCATGAAGTATTTTGAAATGATCAAAACTAAGGATATTTTTTTTGCTTTAGCAGTTCCTGTTGGTGCTACAGCTTTGCATGGTCTTCTGTATATTTCCCCATAAGAGGAAGATATTTGGAATGATTATTTGACAAATCTATTATTACAGTTCACACATGACTAATAAATATGGATGGTGAGGTATGGATTTACAAGTGGAAGGACTAACGTCTTCCCTCAGACTATACCATACAGAGAAGTACATGCAGAGTTTTAGCTCTACAACTGTATACATCTCCCTCCCCTCATCACAGTGTACCTGGTTCCAGCATTGGCAATTTCTTCCTTAAAATCTTCTCGGGGTTTTATGTACTATTTTGCAGAATTTTTTGGCTTTGTTTTACAAGAGTCCACATTCTCATGCCATTCTTTGGGGAGTGAGATGAGAGGTCACCAAGATCTGTATTTGCCCATGAACAAAGCTCAAAGAACTAAAGTCTTTGAAATCAATCTTAACTGCATTAGGCTTAAAGCAATACAGCAGAAGTTAGAAAACTCATACTATTTTTTCCTACACATTCAAAAAACTTGTATTTTGTCTTCCACATAAATGCATTGAAAACTCTCTCCCAAGACAGTGCAGCTAAAATACTCATAATTTATCATGTTCATGATCTGATGGAAATTCTGAGTCCCGGAGGGAAAGATGAGTATCACAATATACTATACCTGGATCCTTTCCAAAATAAAGGACCGGGTGCAAAGGGCTTTGCCTCAGCCCCATGATACCCACTACAGTTCTCCCACTGTAGGGATGGTTCTACACTGTGCTGTCCCTGCAACATCACCAGCTACTTTGCACATACAGAAGCTTGATTCACAGAGAAACTACAAAATACCGCTGTGCGTGTTCCAACTAATATGCATTTAAAACAGTCTAAATATTGCATTTGCACGAGTAATGCCTATATTATGGACTCTCAGGGATCCATATAACCTGCCTTTTTACTTGCTGTTTTCCCAGAGCTCGAAGACCAGTCCCCTTTCCACAGAAGTCAATGACAGTCTTGATACTTTTTTCAAGAGGAGGAAGGTCAGCCCCACTGAGGGCCCTCTACTGCCTAAAAATGATGCAATAGTTTGGACAGAAGCCCCAGAAGGCTCCATATGTTGCACTCATGTTGGGCTGACTTATTTGAGGAGAAGGTCAGCCCATTGTGCAAAGGGCCAAAGAGTGAATAACACATTTGCTGTAAGCCTGGGAGAAGAAGCCTGAAGCTGGGAAATGGGTTTAGCTTTTTAGCTCCCACTGGGTCTAGTGTCCTTGAGGAATTATTGCAGCTTAGAGCTTGTATGTCTTCAGCCTGTGTTTTCAGCTTTGCCTCTTTTTAAACAGAAACAAAAAATCTCTACCTTTTGAAGGCTTAAAATGCACACCTTGATTATGGATCAAAATAGGAATCATAGAATCATAGAATCATAGAATCATTTAGGTTGGAAGAGACCCCTGGGATCATCAAGTCCAACCATCAGCCCTACTCTACAAGTTCCCCCCTACACTAGATCTCTCAACACCACATCTAATCTGCTCTTAAACACAGTCAGGGAGGGTGACTCCACCACCTCCCTGGGCAGCTGATTCCACTGGCTGACCACTCTCTCCGTGAAAAATTTTTTCCTAATGTCTAGCCTAACCCTACCCTGCTGCAGCTTGCAGCCATTCCCTCTTGTCCTGTCGCTCATTGCCCGTGAGAAGAGACCAGCACCAATATCTCTACAGTGCCCTTTCAAGCAGTTGTAGAGAGTGATGAGGTCTCCCCTCAGCCTCCTCTTCCTCAGACTAAACAACCCCAACTCCCTCAATCGATCCTCATAAGCCTTGTTTTCCAGGCCTCTAACCAGCTTTGTTGCCCTCCTCTGTACTCGCTCCAGCACCTCGATATCTCTCTTGTGCTGAGGTGCCCAGAACTGGACACAATACTCAAGGTGTGGCCTAACCAGTGCTGAGTACAGGGGGACAATCACCTCCCTACTTCTGCTGGTCACACTATTCTTTATGCAAGCCAGGATGCCACTGGCCTTCTTGGCCACCTGGGCACACTGCTGGCTCATGTTTAGCCTCCTGTCGACCAGCACCCCCAGGTCCTTTTCTGCCAGGCAGCTCTCCAGCCACACTGCCCCAAGCCTGTAGCTATGCATGGGGTTGTTGTGGCCCAAGTGCAGGACCCGGCACTTGGCCTCGTTGAAGACCATGATCTTGAATCTCCTGCTCTATTCTGATTCCATACTTGACAATTATAGATGTGACCTGGAGAATGGACCTCATCCTTCTCTATCTTCACCACTAACACGTGAAGTGATCATACACAAAAGGTGTTTCAAGGATCTTCATTTCCAGACTTCTTTGCATGTGTGAATCAGCAAATATATTGGAGGACATGAACTTTATACCAAGGGACCCCTTTTCCCTAGGAAACAGATCCCCTTGTGTGATGGTCAGTCAAAACATTCCCTCCACAGCTGTGCAGTCCAAATGGCACAGATGTTCCTCTAGGCTCTATCTTTCCTGACAGAAAGTTAGATGCTATTAACATATATTGGAGAGAAAATGTATAGAAACAACCAGTTTGTTGTCAGTGTTAGGTTGGTTTCTTTGCTTGTGTATCATTTGATTTTTTTTTTTTAAATTGTGTCTTGGATGTAAGATCAAGACCAAAATAAGTATAAGATCTTTTTTTTTTCATTTTTTAACAGACAAAAGGCTGTACATTAATATTTCACACAGAAAAAGAAAATCAGTATTTTGATTACCTGTGATTTTTTTTCCCGTTGCTTAGAATTGGGCTCAAGCAGGAAGAATCAAATTTAAAGCTAGTCTGAACTTACTAACACAAAACTAAATCAGGTAGGACAAAGAGCACCAGATAACCTAATGCAAGGGACAATTATTGCCAAATAGATGATTATTTATTTGAAACAATGCCCAGGCATCAACGTTATCGTCTGATGGAAGGGATACATATATATGCTGAAGAAACTGAGTAGACAGAGCACTGGATAGTTTTCTTGAAAAGAACCATCCACAACTACAAAAAAATTTCAAAATCCACACACAGAACTGGGAGGTGCTTATCCTCTTGCTTTGAAATCCTTCATTTACCACAACACATTCATGCGTCACATCTAAAGTACTAGGAATCCAGGTGCTATCAATCATCTTCAGCTCTGTCCACTGAGATGTTGTCCATTCCTTTTCTACTCTTCATGCCATAGGATTATGAATGCCAGTCCCCCAAAGCATTAAACTCCAGCTTAACTCTACACAAAGAACAAAATTAAGCACACTTTGAAGAAAATAGCCTTGAAATCAAGAACTAAAAGAGAACCCAAAAAGAGATGCTCTGACACACTCTTGCATGGATTTATACCACAAAATGTCCTGGAGTCATATATAATAATTTTAATGTGGTTTGTTATCCCGATTACACACATGCTGTACACTCACAGTCCATGTTAATATCTTAGTCTTCACTTGGCCAACACAAACTTTGTCACTGTGTTTGGCTAAGGTAAAAGCTGTTGAAAGTCATAAAGTGACTTTATTAATTTGGAAAACTGTATCACTTTTGCTGGATCTATCACTGAAAGAATCATCATTATACAAATCACAGACATATCAGTGATGCATTGCAGTCAGTAAACCGGAGGAACAATTAACTAATGCTAACTAAATCTAACTCAGGGGAGACTTTACCACTCTCTACAACTCTCTGAAAGGAGATTGTATCAAGATGCTGGCTGGTCTTTTCTCCCAGGTAACAAGGACAATAGGACTTCAAGTTGTTCCAGGGCAGGTTTAGGATAGATATTAGGAGAAATTTTTCACATAAAGGGCTATCAAACATTGGAACAGGCTGCCCAGGAAAGTGGTTGAATCACTATCCCTGGAGGTATTTAAAGATGGGTAGACATAGTGCTGAGGAATATTGTTTAGGGGTGGTTCTGGTAGTGTTACATTGATGGTTGGACTCGATGATCTTAAAGGTCCCTTCCAACCTAGACAATTCTGTGATTCTAGGTAACACTTTCCACAATGTTGGAATGCTTTAGAACCTGTCAGAAACATTATCCAAAGAGCAAGAACTACAGCAGGTCAGAAAAATTATGATGTGCATGACATTTTGGAGAGTATTCGTAAAGCTTCAGTTTATTGTCAAAAGATTAATCTCTCTGGACACATGCTCTACAGGGAGAGGAGCAAGGTGGGCTTCCCCAAGGGGCCTTTGGGAGTGACTAACCTTTGTGAATACCTCCTTTCAATGTAAAATAAACACCATATTTGGATTACCTATCCTCACTTTCAGACCAACTCCAGCCATAAATCTGAATGCAATCCACAGTGCAGGTCATGTCGCAGTACCTCCCTCTTGGCTTGAGCCCAGCAACTCCATGCTGAGCTGCTGGTTAAGTGCTTTGCTGGAGCACAGCCACATTGCTCTGCACCTTACTGGATGTATCCCCAGCTGGGTATGTGCATATCTATATGCGCAGGAACACCTCAGAAGTCATCAAGGAGTTAAAATCAGACAGTACACCTCACAGCCCTTTGAGCTGGGATCCTATCGAATTTTACAAGTTAAACAGGATCAGACTGGGTCATAGGAGAATCAGAGACATATAGGGATCCCTAGAGGCTGCAGGGAGTGATTTTAATAATACAAGAGGTGGTACTTTTTTCTCAGTGCACGAATATTGAACCACAAATCAGATTCCCCAACCAACTCTGATCAGAAAAGAACCCACAATCTCTTAGGGAATGGGAAAGAAAGAAGGGAAATATGTTAATTTTAAAGTCCTGGCAGGGTTCTGTTATAGTTAACTGCTACAGCTAGCCAAAAGCAGTAAAGATTTGCTACCAAAGGTTAAAAATAAATGAATGCTGTCTATTTTCTCAAACAGAAAAAAAACAAGAATCTTCCAAATTTCTGTATGACCTTTCCCCAAATTATGATGCTTCCAAGCAAACAAGAACAACAAAAATCATAAAATCTACAGTTGTAATTGAAAACTGAACATGAAAAATATCCTCATGGATTTATACATGAGGCAAAGTCATCTCAGCGCTAGTGATATTCCCTAAATTTCCAGACACTTTCAAAGAAATAAATAATATTCTCACCCTTTCACCCCAAATAACATCACAATTCTGTTGGTGTCTTTTCCAGTACTGATGATGTTTGGGGTTTTGGTTTGTTTGTTGTTTTTTTTTTTAAATTCTGAAATTGAGCAATTTGAAAGCACAGAAGTAGAACTCTCCCACATAAATATCGAGCTGCAAGGTGCTTGGGGACATCACCAACTGAAAAGTGTTAATGGATAGCAGCATGTAGTTATACAATACAATACAGTCCAACTGTAAAGCCAATCATAATTTAGTGATCCACAAGAGAGCCAAATTTTGAACTATTTATATTAAATCCTTAGATAAGTGGACCAGCAGGACAAGCAAGACAAACAGGTTCAAGCAGACAGGTCCAAGGCTCATACCCCAAGGTTTACTGCTCACTGCTGACCCATTCTGTCCTTTTGCTGGAGGAGGAGGGCAGTGGGTTTCCCACCCCAGGCCTATACCACCAGCAGTACACTGAACACCCAAACAAAACACACTCCCCGAAACCTCCACCTAAACTCAACTGCCCAAGAAACAACGCCTCAGAAGAGCTCTTCAGGGAAGATCACAGCGAGGAGGCAACTTTGATGTGTCTCTCAATGACTTTTTCAAACAGCCTTCATCCAGAGGCAAGCAAGAGCAGAGCAATGTTCACAGCCTGCGTGGCTCTTGCACGCTACATCTATCAGCGCCATCTGGTGATACCTACCACCTCTCTCCTCCCTGTCTGATAGCCCTGATGCAGTTTTGGAGGCTGTTTTTCTCCATCATCATAGCAGAACTGGGAACAGAATTAATTAGACTCAGTTCTGCTTCTATAGTGAACACGAATGAAGCTGGTTAGCTGCTGGATCTGCTTTTCCTATGCTTTTTGTACCATTTCTTGCAAACTTTGTCTAGCGTTTTACCTCTAAACTAGCAAAAGGACTAACCTAATGAAATGCATTACTTCACAGACAAGACCATGCTAAATTAATAACAGCTTACCTTTACTCTGTTTTCGGGAAAAGAACTGCAAATGGCTGCCCCGTTTACTCTTTAACATGGAAAGAAAAGACGAAGCCCAAAAGCAGAGTCAGAGCCAACTCTCAGGAATCAGATGAGACCAAGCACGTTGTTATTCTGGGACTAGATCATGCACCCACTGCCAAGGAAAAGCACTCAGCCACTGATGTCAGCAGGAGCTGCTTGTGTTCAGTAATGGCCTGTCTGATCACTTGATGTTTGCCACGACGTACGACAAATGGAAGTGGGCATGTACATGCGTGTCACTCTACAGGAAAATAAAGCAAGACCTGACTTTGGAGAAAAATTGGGTGATGAAGGAAATGAGGATTATATTATAATAACAGTAAGACTTGGATTTCATAAAATCATCAGTTCATAAGTTCATGGCTTGAAACAAGGCTGTTCAGTGTACCCCTGATACAGCTTCAAAATGAGGACTAAGAAAAGGGCAGGATCTATACATCTTTACATTTTTCTCTCTCCATTAATAAAGATCGGTATGTGGAGTATAAACCCGGGAGGAAAACAATCACAAAAACACAACTGCAAAAGCAGTTCCTTAAAAGCACTTATCCACCTGGTATACACATAATAAAATTCTACTTCAGTGGAATGAATGCATTTTAAAACAATCTATCTGTGCATTCAGCTGTATTATAAGCTTTCTTAGATACATAAAGGAACAGAGATGAATCCAGGGGACAAACTCTTACTACTTGATACAAAATCAAGAAGTGTTGTAGAAAAGAAACTAATCCCCTTTAATTAATCCAAGAAGCCATAACAGTAATCATATTTACCCATGAGATTGCATTATAGAAACAAACACTAAAACCAAAACCAGTCACTGGATTATTTAATGTATTGCCTAAATAAGACCAGTCAGGTCTTTGAACATTTCAGTGCTCTGACTTAGAATGAGTAACACAAAGTGAAGAAACTCTGACAAAATATGTGAAGAGAGTTGCAAAACATGGGTCTCTGATGAATGTGTAAGATTATCCAATTCACCTAAAGTCAGTCCTGGACTTCTGTTTAAATGTTCTGGACCTGATAAACTAGAGTTCCTAGTTGAGGTCTTATTTCTTCTATGGGTACAGAAGTCACACAGACATGACCTCCCTCTAGAGGTCCTCAAATGCAACCATTCTTACACAGATTGTACTGGGAACTCAGGCACTTACATTAGGAGGCCTGGCTATCTCAAATTAGGAACAGCCTAGCTGACAGATTTAAGAAAACCATGCAGAATATTGCCAAAGAGTTAAACCACTATTTTATTGCACAAGCAGTGGTTTGTTTGCTTTTCCCTCTTCATGCAAACTCACCTCACTGATCCTGTAGCAACTTAAGCCCAATTGCATGGACTACAGAGCACATGTGGAGGTAGGTGCTGCTGCACAATTCCTTGTGAACACCTCCTAACTCTTTTCAAAGATCTTTTGAGACTGTGAGGAAGAATTAGATGACAAAGGCAAATCTCAGAAATTTTATTCTTTTGACTTTGATCGGGTCACTTCTACTGAAATGAAGCTCATTTTGCAATCTTGTAAAATTTGTACAGTTGGCCTGTAGAAAATCAAAGACTCCAATTAATTCCTAGTCTATGCTCTGACATTGGTGCTACTCCAGCCTTGGCTTTTACCTATTTTGTAGAGCACGTAGAAGTACTTCTGGTTTCTCTTTTTAATAAAATCCAAAGAAAATTATATTGTTTTCTCTTGCCCATTTTAGTATGAGCCCACCATGATAAGAGTATTTTTATTCTCAGTATTTATTCCAAAGGTTTTTTTACCTTTTTTAGCACTGAGCTTGTGTTGTTCTTTGGTTGGCTGTTTGGGTTTTTATTCTATTTAAAATTGAAGGTGTATATTATCCCAGGCTTCTTCACATCATTTAACCAGTTGAGTTGGATGAGAGGAGAGGTAACCATAAAAATCCCAGAGATGTTTGGGACGCATCAAAAACCGCCATTGTCCTTCCACCACCACCTACGTTGCTGTATGACTGCAATCTATAATTTGTGGGGGCCATCTTGCATTACCCACTTCACGTGAGTAAAGTCTGTGCTAAACTCAACCTAGCAAAGAATGAAATGTTGTCATTTTGACAAGGAAAACAGTTGTTACCAATGCTGAGTTTTTCAGTCTGAGCAGTACAGTTCCACCAATGTGTTAAGGCTTCCTTTTCATTGCCTCTCCAGAAGACAATCTCCCCATTTACAAACATTCTCCTACAATTATTTTTTTAAAATTTCACTCTATTCTAATTCAGTGAATTATTTTCTATGGGAAAAAAAAAATATGTTATTTTCCTTTTTTCCTTTTTAATAAGACCTGTAATTGAATTACTGGAGAGGTCATTTCATGATTGTCAAAAATATGAAGCCTGTTTTCTGACGGGTTTGTGTTTCAAGGTTGACTGACATTTTTAGACAAAAGATACCAATGTTGCAGCATGAGTTCCACTCTTGATGAATGTTAGAAAATCTACATGGGACAGAAATGTGAATATTCCAAACAAACAAACAAACAAAAAGAACAAAAAAAACCCCACAAACTATTAGTTATGATATATTCTTCAGAGGGGAGAATTCTGCATTCTCCAGTAGCTGATTATGAGTACATCTCAAATTAAGCTTTTCTCTGATGCAAGTTGCAAGTTGAGTTTTCACCACATCCTTTCCTTCAGCAGCAGTATTAAGACCTCCATCCTTTACTCAGACGTCTACTTTCACAGTGTATGCTGGAATTTCTTGTCTGAAAAATATATAAAATGTGGTTGAAACCAGTTAGAAAAATCCAGTGTTATCAGGGGGATGATCAGCTACGGACACAACAGTTAGTCCTAGGTTTAGAAAACCCTAAAGAAGTTGCCTAAGCTGCTTAGGTTGTCCCCGGAGAAAGGTAGGCGACCCCAGGACTTGCAAGGGACAGCCAGCATGTGTAAACTAGTTACTTTCCTATCTCACTCTCCTGTCCAGACATGGAATCAAAGATTCTGACTTTTCCACATGTGTTTCTATTTTTCCTTCCTCTTCAAAGTAATTTCTTATAAAATTCATTTCCTTTCCTCCCTCCATCAATTTCTAGCTAATTCTAGTTCTGAGCACATTTAGTTCAGTTTTTCAGGAAAAGTTGGGCATAATTTAAACTGGAGTAGATTGAATCTCTTGGGGGGGAGGGTGGTGGTGGTGGTGTTTAAAGATTGATTCCCAGCAGTAGACATCTCTGGCATTGCATGAGTAGTGAAATTTGCTGTGTCTGTGGGAGACTTTCAGATAAGAAGAGAGGTGCTTACTATCTTTAGATTCCTGAATTCTAGGCTGGAGTTATAATACATTACATTCTGCCACTAACCCCCTAAGGAAACCAGGTTAAAAGTAATACTGTAAACCTTATGTTCTGTGCATAATTAGCTTTTATCAACTGAGTGAAAAAAGCAACAAGAAATAAAAAATGTTTTTAAAAGAGAAAATAAAAATGCAGAGATTGATTTGATACTGGCTAATGCTACATTTACACTAGAGAACATCAGCATAGGTCACAGTATGAGAACTAACAGGCTGCTTTGTCCACCTAAACATCTAGAACCAGATTTCCTTTCAGGTGCTAAATGAGTTCATTCCAAGAAAGAATATAGATGGAAGAGGCCCAACAAGAAAACTTACAAAACAAGTGAAGCATTTTGGCTTAAGATATTTAAGAATGCAGAGAGATTGTAATTTTGTGACTCCCAGATTTCTGTTGTACATTTGTGCTTAGGTAATCTCATTCCATATGTACATCTTTTGTTTAAAAAGGCTTATGGCTAATTCTTTTTGATTCACAGAAGGATTTGATTGAAGACAGTGAGTAAATCTGGAGAAACTTTACAAATTCAATGGCTGCGATCTTTCTTTTCAGTTGCCAGGGCAGAGGTTTCCATTGTTTGTACAATAACCTGTCTGGAACTGCAGAAGGTGTTTTCAATGAATGAGCCACCTGTGCAACGCTATAGGAAACAGAATACCATTTATCTCCGAGGTAATTGGATATCATTGTGTGAATCACTTGGGAATACTGGGTAGAGATATAGTACATAATTTCTCTCCACGTGCACACACACTATGTCAGTGAGAGTTTTCAATTAGACTTCCCATGGCAAAATGTTAAACTCAGTCTTCAGGCAGTCACACTGTTCCTACCACTGCATACTCCTGTGATTAAATGCTCTTGCTTTTGCTTGGTCATTGTTAAAGTATAGCAAAAGCACATTCCCAGTGCCTACAGTTACAACCTCTTGCTTATTCTCTGTTGCTTTCGTTCCTACCTTCTTTTTCTCTTCCTCTGCTCATCATCTTTTTCATTGCTGGCAAGAAATAATCTGAATCTTCTCATGATTACTGTAGATGTGTGGGTAAGACAGTGGATATAATGTATCTGGACTTTAGAAAAGCATTTGACACTCTCCCCCCACCA
>VZTM01014410.1:1287-14875 GCA_013400555.1 Jacana jacana
GAAGACACCCTCATAAGCATTCCCTACTGCTCAGCCCGAGAATTTTTTCTCAGAAGGAAGAAAAAAAAAATAATAAACCTAGCTTTACTTAGAAGCTCAGATAATTTTTACTCACCTTTTACTAGAGTGTGTTTGTCAGTGGGAGAAGATCTTGCAAGAACACGAAGCTTTGGCCAAATTTTATCTATTCGCTCTTGCTCTATCTGCAAAAAGAGCATTGGTTATACCTTACAGCTGAGGGACTTAGAACACCTGCTGCTCTACTTTACCTAGTCAGCATGCTCACCTCGCCTTTTTCATTGCGTATCCTCCTGTTGAAGTCTTTGCCCTCTAAGCACAGGAAGTCTTCACCAGGATTCAGAATACCACACTTCAGCGCAATAGCACGAGCGGTGTTAATGTTGTCGCCGGTGACCATGCGTACAGTTATGCCTGCACGCTGACACTTCTTTATTGCATCAGGTACCTGTAAGCAGAAAAAAAAACCAAAAGCCCCACAGGCTTAGAGACTGTATATAAATAACGAATAATAATGTACATGAATAAATGTAGACATGTGAGCGAAAACTATGGTTTTGGCTCAATCTAGGATAACTCTTATTTTAAAGATCAAGACTGTTGTTATAGAACATAAAAGAAAAAAAAAAAAGTAGCTTACCATAATTATTTTTCTAAAACACAGACAAACAGCAATTATGGCACAAGGGCTTTGTTGTTGTTCCATCATGTGTCCCCGTCACCACCCCCCATTTTTAAAATACCGTAGTATTCATCAAAAACACCACAAAAATCTTCATGGTGCATTAGGCTGTAGTATTCAACAGCAGAGTATTAGTTCACATAATCATAAATGAAATGCCAAAGTACAGCTCACACTCCACTACTTCACCCATGACTTCTAGTGTGAGGCAGCGACAGCGCAGGTCAGACTGAGAAGTTCCAATAGTGAAACTGTTTATGCCACGTGTAAGTGAAAAACACTGCCTTCTTTACACCCCAACTACAGCCAGACTCCTCGCCTCACTTCCCAGGTGACAAACCCTCCTCTTCACTCCCCATGGGAAGCTGGCAACAAGCACAATGGCTAATGCTATCCTAACCAATACTCCTAATATCCCAAGTGGTAAAAAAATGACACGTTGTTCCACCTACTGAGACCCTACACAGTAAGCGCCTTAAGTCATTAGTTTGATCAGTGCTTCAGTAACACAGCATAAGTGACGTTAAGAAGTTTTAATCTGCTTTTATAGCTCCATTAACTTTCCCTCCAAGAAATTAGATTTTCATTTATAAATATGCTTAAGGCATACAACAGCAATTCAGTTACTTGTACTCTCTGCGTGATGAACACCACCACGAATCAAGATCCATCGTAACAAAATCACTGCAGTTTAGTCAGTGACCTCACCTCAGGTCTCACAGGATCTTCAATCCCAACAACAGCAATGCACGTCAGACCAGTAACAATGTCATTTTCATTGTCCCACTCTGGCTCAGGTTCCCCTGCTGGGAAGTCTCTGAATGCCAGGCAGATGGTTCTGAGCCCTTCAGAAGCCATTGGCTCAATTACGGTTTTCACGATATCATCGCGGTCCCTAGGTCTAAATACCTTTGGTTCTCCATTAGCACTCAGTATTTTGAAGCACCTGAAAAAGAAGGTTTTAAGAGTTATCAAATTTTAACCAGATGTTCAGCCCATTCCACATCAACTCCCGTTAAGTTTCCACAAGCTTTGTTTTCACTAGACTCACACACACACAAAAAGCAGCCAGCATCATCATCTCTAAAGTAATCTTCTCCATAGGCACTTCATCTCTTCCCTATTGCAAAACACACTAGAGAGTTATCTGAGCCAGTCATCCTAGATGAAAATGATGCCCAATGAATTTAGGACACAAACCTAGTTACCTCCCAGAAGTATCTGTTTCTCCATTGTATGTAAACAGACTGGTGTCTGTGCTGGTTGAGTCAAGTCCATCCAGTTTCAAGTTCAACAAAATAATCCCACCTTGTTAACAGTTATACAAGTCTCAGAAGTAGAGTCTGCCTCCAGAACATGCATCTGGTGCTTACACAGCTGTAAGCACTAAACTTACAGCATTGAAAGCAAACTCTGGTACCACTATCCTTAAGTGCGGTAGGGTTTGCCCCCTGGCCCTCCCAACCCCCAATCTGAGTGCAGAGAATTTAGAGAGCATCTGACAGAGATCTACATGTGAAATATTACATTAAAAGCAAATACTTAAACCCGATTTAAATGTTTGTGTAAGAGACTGGATTTCACACTATGCACTCTAGCATTTCAACACATGCTCTTCTAGTCATGTTTTTTCATGCCAAAGATGCCGTTGCTCTCACAGACAGCCTACGTACCTCACCAATAGCGATGCTACGAATAGAACACAACCAAATATTTTTAATACTAAAGCGGGCAGCGAAAAAATATAAGAATTTATGACTATTTTAAAATATCACGTTCAGACCTGGCAAATCTGCTAAGATGACTGCTGGTACATTTAAGTGTTTAGCCTGAGGGTTTAGGGAATTCCCAGGTGCAATACATACAAAAAAAAGTTTCCATCTCAGCCAGGAAATGAAAATGAAGCAGTGCCTTGAAAGTTTCAAGTATTCATCATAACTGAAATGTGAAGTCTAACTGAGTTACCAGATTTTGGTTATCTGTTGAAATGTCAGCAACCACAATGGGTATCTTGTGTTACCTGCCATCATAGAGTCTGTGACAAATCCAAAGCATTCCAAGATGACTAAATGGAAGCCATCCGCTGGATGACTCACTATGCAGTCAAACACTTGAAGTAACTAAAGAAGAATAGAATTTCTTTGCTTGGAAAAGTTTGCTGCATTATTTCTACACTTCTTAGTAACCCATTTGTGTCTTATAAATATTCACATTTAAGCTTCTGGTGCTTGAGAACAGTCATACATGTTATAATAAAGAATGAGGAGCACAATGGACAAACCAGGTTACAAGCTCCAAGGTTAATTTCTAACCGTGCACAGGTAGTGGGTGAAGAAGTTGGTCTATGATGCTAGGATTTTTTCTTAGTCAGTGCATGCTCTTGAAATAGTTTTGGAATTACAACTACTCCAATAGTATCCAAATCAGTCAAGATTTTCTCGTTCTTTGCCAAATGCCCTTATTATTTATTTTCTTATCTCAGTTACAAAGCCAAGTGGACCACGAGCCTGGGCTGAGTGAGTTCTAGCAACTTCTACAGTTCAATTGCTCAATAAGATAATAAGGTACAAAATATTTTTGAAGGCAGAAGTAATGCAAATATAGACATAGTTATTCACTGATGACACTTGGCTTAACATCTAGATATGCAAAAATTCACATCTAAGTTCCGTATCAAAAGGAACAAGAGCCCTTTTAAAGACTGACCTTTTGTTGTCAGCACCAAGACGAGAAGGAAGATTTAATCTTTTTTCTTTGGTACATTAGTACCAAAGAAAATTTCTAGAGAATTTCTAGAGAATTATTTGTCGAGCTAGTATCAAGCCAAAAGGTAAACTGAACTGATGAACAAGATCTTAGCATCAGTCAGACTCAAAACAGTCTGACGTTCAAACCAACACCAGACTGACTACAACTGCTCTTCCTAGGGAACATGATGCATACATGCTTGACTTCTTTCCTCACCTAGTTAGGAGCTACCACCACTGCCTTCACACCTAAAAGTTTGTCCCAGTGGTGAGTAATCTCTCACTAATAGTCTATTCTCATTCCAGTATATCCTCTCTAGATGGGCAGATGGATAAGGAAGCAATTTGCTTTGTCACATTGAAACCCTTAAGTTTCTCCATTGGCCAAGTTCAACCTCCTGTTTGTTCAATCACCAATGTGGACGCCAACTTGCAGAGTTTGTCCTTCCTGTAAGTAAGGCATAACAGCTGTTGGGACTTCACTGGAAGATGAGTGATCATTTTGACCAACCACACCTAAAACTTAAACCAGTTCAGCTGGAGGATAGACCAATTCATATCAGAGCAGACTTCACAAAATTAATCACCAGCTCTTTTTTGGGCAGTGGGGCTGAGCTGTGAGAATTCAAGTAAAATGAAATGCTAATTATCCACCTAATTGTAGAAGGTCAAACAATTGAGGGACATAAGGTGGGAAAGCTGGCTGCAATGACAAGAGTACAGGACGGCTGCACTTGTTAATAACAGGTAACAGAGCATTTTGCAGATTAATGGCACAAACTTGTTTTGCACTTCAGTCTCCTCACCTATCACACCATTTAGCCAAATTTCAGTGCTGAATTACAATAGTAGTTTTTCTTACTTTTTAAGAACTATCTCAGAGGCACCTTTACTGAATATCCGGAAACTGCCATCAGAGTTTTTTAACACAGTACTCATAGATTTTCTAACAGAGTTGAAGGTGTACACTTTGTACAAATCCTCTTCTGGTATCTCATTTCTTACATCCTGATAATCACGTTTTAAATCCAAGAGCAATCCCAGCAAGGCACATTCAGTTTTATTTCCAACATGACGTGGTAGGCCACCTTCTTTTTCAGGAGGCTGCAAGAAGAACAAGAACCTTCACTGATTAGGAGGTTAACTTACAAACCACTGAAGCATTTAGAAAACACAGAAGCTAAGGCCAAGCTTCGCTCTGGGATGGGAAAGTTTCACTTTCACAATGATTACTCTAGAAATTCTTTTGAGTCATGAGCCAGTCATGCTGCCGGCTTTTGCAAGCAGTTTCTTCTGTACCTGTTTAGAGTCTTACAGTCCATTTCTCAGACTCAAAAAGAAAATCATACTAAGTATTTTATCAAACCCAACATGACGTTTAGAAAAGAGATATTTCAAGCAATGGGAAATGTATCTGGTCAATTGAGTGTATGTAGTCCCTGAATAATTATTTTGCATTTTAAAAGTACAGGTTAGTGTACTTAAACTGATTTAAGCAAGCTAACTGACATTATTTCTGCTAAAATAAAATATCCTCTCCTTTAACAACTCTTCCTCAATGACTTAGACTACAATCACATCACCTGTTAGCCTTCCACTGAACAAACTAAGTCTTTAAGCTTCTTAAGTCCCACTCCAAGTTCCGTTTTCCAGGCCATGGCCTACTTAACTGGAAAGAGTTCAGGAATGAGTTTCCAACCCTTTAATACCAGAACAAGTTTCTAATCTCAGCAATGTGGGATATGCACATACTTGTGCTAAAAGCAAAGGAGCATTTCTCTCAAGGTATTTCTCAGCTTACATAGTTATAACACTGCAGTGTTATAGCAAAAAAAGGCAAAAGCACTTACTCAACCTGTCATGCCTCAAGCAACTAGAGCTGAACTATATTAATCAGAAGTCGGTGATGCGTTTTCAGCGTTCAGAGCTGCAAGATCTCAGACTTGGCTCTAATGCACACTCACACTTTCAAAATATTCACTTTTAATGTGCAGTTTAAGATGTCCAGCTCTGGGCTCCCTGGTACAAAAGCAATGGACATCCAGGAATGAGACCAACTATGGGCCACAAAGGTGACAAAGGGACTGAAGCACCTGACATAAGGACAGGTGGAGAACTGTTCAGGCTGGAGAAGAGAAGGCTAATGGAAAAACTTATCAGTATGGCGTAAATGCCTGAATAGGGCAGGTGGGCAGAGCAAGGGCAAAGAATACCAGGCCAGACGTTTTAGCAGTGCCCCGTGAAGGGATGACAGGCAACAGGTACAACTAAAACTCTTGAAATTCCATTTGAAGACAAGGAAACACCTCTTTACTCTGGGAGTTGCCTAATACCTAATGAGGTTGCCCAGGCGTTCCAAAGTATCCATTCTTTGAGATTCTTAAAACCTGACTGGTCATAATCCTGAGCAAGATACTCTGGCTGACCCTGTTTTGAGCAAAGAGGTTAGACCAGAAGATCTCAGGAAGTTCCTTTCAGCCCTCAGTGATTCTGTAAAATGATTAATTCTGACTGTATTGGCTGTAATTTGATTAAAATTTTAGTAGCAAAGAGCTGGTCAGTTTACATGCAGCTACCTTTTATCTTTCTGTAAAAATAATTTTAGAAAATAGACTGCTCTCATGCTTTAACTTATTAACAGTATTTCAGTCTTGTTTCAGAGTCATCTGTACTGGTGATCTTATGTGCCACCTCAAGAACCTGCTATTGAGGAAATTCTTGCCAAGGTACCATCTTTATTGGCTGAAAAGTTACTTTCGTACTGGGGTTTTACTGCCATTCCTGTAGGAAAGCATTCATAGTGGAGGCTTCTACTAGATCTTGATGTGCTAATTCATTTACTTTTTCAACCTAAATCCTAATTATTATGTTTACTGCATTAATGAATAGAAGTTAAGCAACATTTTGGAGTAACTACAGCAAGGAGGCTATGTTGAGAGTTGCTGAAAATTATGCCTGCAAAAGTACTAAATAGATAGCTCAGTATGTAAAATGTGTAACAGTCCATTATTCTTTTTATTTCAAAATATTATAGAAGGCTCAAGCAACGTATGAGAAAAGACGTTACAACTCTAAAGCCTTCAAACTCATACAACGCTCTCTGGTCTGAAAACCCATTGAAATCCTCACCTGTACTTGCACTCTCTCATTACATTCTAGCTAACGTTATAGTATTCGTACAGGTTTACTTTTCAATTGTGCTCAAATCCAGCCAAGATGCTCTTCAAATAAGGTATAAACAGCCCCACTTCAAAAATCAAATTTAGGCACAACTTAAAGGAAGCTATCTTCTGGAGATTGCATCTTTGAATTATCAATTCTAACTGGAACAAGCTGGTTTTAAGTACAGTCTCAAACGAATGGTTGAGAAATTTACAGCACAGAAAATACCCTATGCTGCATTTTGCCACACGCTTAACTGTCTCCTCTGAGGCCACCAGACAATTTGCATCTTGTGAGGAGTTTAGTTACCTCAAATAGAATGAAGAAACTACACTTACCAGTATTTTAGAAGTATAAGCACAATTAACAGAAATTCCTGTCACAAGGTAAGCCATTGTTTTCTCTGGAATAGCTTCTGGTTCTGGAATTTTTTTATAATGCTTTTCATTGATGTAGGCTTGGACCACTGTCATTCTGTTCATGGTCAATGTTCCTGTTTTATCCGAGCAAATAGCTGTTGCATTGCCCATTGTTTCACATGCATCCAGATGTCTCACCAAGTTGTTATCTTTCATCATTTTCTAAGGAAATAAAAGCAGTCAGCAGCTATCCATGACCCTTCTTTCACATTTTGGAAATTCTTAAGGTGTCCAGTCTTGCATAACAGTTTCGGAAAACATTCAGCCTTTAAGCCAGCTGGTATCTTATAGAGAAAGAATTTGTAGCTGCCACATTCTGTAAAGATTCCTTTAAGGCTATCATATCACAGTAAACTTCATTTTGAACAAGGTCCATAATCACTCTTAATCTCCTGTATCTGCATATTACACTACTGACACTATTCAAACTTGTTATGAGCAACCAGCTTATGATGACATTTAGAAATAGAGGCACGGACTGAGCTTTACCAGATACAACATTTAAAAAAGTCTTTCTGCTTATAAGAAAGATCAAGTAAGCTGTTACAGACATTTCAAATCATGAGATATATTTCAAAGGTGCTACAGTCAGACTTAAAATTCAATACAAACTGGGAGCCTAATGTTTCGGCTAAGATAGTGAGGACTACACAAGTTTCGTAAGTCAAATATCACTTTGATGTCTTTACTTAACAGGGTTTGGATAATCTTTTAAGCTCAAAGAGGCAGAATAACTTCAAATGATACAATACTAAGGCCACTACTACTAGTTAGCGCAGTTAAGTTAGTAAGTTAGAACACAGCCTAAACCAGCCATAAACAATTAGGTTTTTAGATCAATAACCAGTCCCACCATGCTAAACCAATATGAAAATCAAGAGACAAAGAGCATGTGTTAAAAGATATGCTGTATAATAAATAAAAAGCTATACATTCCACAGTAGTCAAGTCCTCAAGGAGAGTCAATCCAGAAACTTTTGCAGTGGTTATTTAACACAGAGTTTGTAAAGGAACTTCTACTGAACGGCTAACACATATTTATTATAAGCAATTGATACGATGTTATAAGCTGGACCCATTCATCTTTAGCTAGTGACAACTGGCTGTTACTGCCCACTGTTCACATTAGATTGTATTTGAAGATTATGAAGGTGACAGTGGCAGATTTCTCAAAGTTCAGGGAAACAAGTAAAGCTTCTCCCCAGTCTGTTATGAACATGTCAAGCAGCATCTCTCAACTGATATTTCACAGCTGATGAACACAACCATCTACCTTTAAAATTTGTTCCCGCATCCATCCACTTACCTTAACAGAGTAAGCCAGAGATATTGTGACTGCAAGTGGAAGACCTTCTGGTACTGCCACCACCAAGACTGTAACTCCAATAATGAAGAACTTCACGAAATACTGAATATAAATTGGTGTACATTCAGCAAGCCATGGTCTCTTCTGAACCCAGAAGGTATCGATTACAAAATACAGCACAAGGATAATGACTGTGATTGCAGACATCAACAGACCTTGTTAAAAAGAGAATAAACAGTTTTCAGAAAGTCTCAAATATTTGGTAATACAGATTCTGCATAAGTCGAGTGTAAATACTTCTGTGTTCAATGAACTGGAAGTAACTGGGAAGACAAATCAGAAGTGCTGTTAGCAAGTTGAGTGACACACTTAAGTTGCCACATGAAAACAGTGAAGGAAGATGGACTTGGTTGGGATAAAGGAACAGAAGTCACTAGAGTGTCAGCTCTTCATAGAAAGATGCTTCAGTGGGTGCACTGTCCTAGAGCAGCAGGACAGAAATATGCATCCATGTAGTAGATGAGCATTAAGGGTATGTGGGGAATTACAATGGGTCAGAAGATGCCTAAAAGGAAACAAGAGTTCCTGCTTATGCAAGATGTGAAAAAATTAATTAGTAAGAACATATTTTACACTAAACATTCCATGGAAGCTTTAGTCAACATTTGCTAGTACAAGTTTCTCTGAAAAATTAATGTTGCTACACATAACCATGGAGTACTAACACTAAAAGTTTAATTGCTTCGTCCTTACACCGTAACTGTCTTCTGACATAGATGCCAGATCTTTCTGAGCTGTGGGATGGGCTATAACAAGTTCCTTCTACCTACATCTTTCAACAACTCTACCTGGACCAAAACAAATACCGAAATATTTGAATTAAACCTCTACACACTAGATAATATAGCCTAAAATTTACACTGAACTGACAACCTTATTAGTTGATAGACGAGTAACAGAAGCTAAAGAACAGTAGAATGTCAATAAAAATGTTACAGATCAGCAAGACATATCTTAAGTGGAAATTCCTAAGCCTCTGGAAGTACCAGAAATAACCCCGGTTCCTATTAGTACGTTTTCAAGACTTCACTCAATTTGTAGTTCTATAGTTCTCTAGGTACATCCCTAAATGCCATATCTTATCTAAAACCATCACTTAAAAAACAGTTGTTCAATGTTATGAAGTTGGAATTTTCTCTCCCAGAAGCTAACATTCTAAAGTCTGAATCCATTTAAATCAAGGGAAAAGAAATGCCATCCAGGGGACACGCTCTGGGAAGCCATCAGCACGCTTGCACACATTGGAATTTTGCGCTTAAAATAACGAAACCGGTCAAGGCTCCCTACTGAGGTTATCACTTTACATGTTCCAATTCAAATATGTGACATCAACATAAGGAGGGCTCTAATACATCATACCTGCTTTGCCAATTTGAACCGCAAGCTTTGTAAGCTTGCCTTGAAGAACCGACTTTTCTTTCTTTGGCAAATTTGATCTCTTCTTGTCTTTCTCATCTCCATCTCCACCATCCTCACTCTTCAGCGGCTGCATTTCCATGGCTGCACCGTCTTGAGCTTTTGCTAGAAGTTAACATCAAATTAAGTTTAGTCATTGAAGAGTGCCCAAAGTCAACGATACTTCAAAAGTTTAATTATACCAGACTCCATTAAACACCAGTACTACATAGTATGTTGCCTCTAGAGATGACATACTATACATTAAATTTTAAACAAGTGTATTGGGTATAAGTGCCCAAGTGCTGGCAGCTGTGGAGCTGCCACCTGTGGATATGACCATGGTGAGGCAGACTGTCCTCCTGCAGCCTGCAGAGGAGCGGAAATCCACACTGCAGCCTGTGGAGGGTCTCATGACAAAGCAGGTGGGTGCCCTGAAGGAAACTGCAGCCCACGAGGGGGCCATGTCAGTGCGGGCTCCTGGTAGGAGCTGTGGCCCATCGGAAACCCACATTTGTGCCATGTGTTCATCAAGGACTGTACTGTGTGGGAAGAATCCACACTGGAGAAGTTCATGAAGGACCACCCCCCTGCACTCCTCAGAGAGAGTAGACATAGGAGTCAGAAATGAAGCTGAGCCTGGAAGGAAAGGAGGTGTGTGTGGGGCGAGGTGTTCTTAGTTGTTTTGCTTCTCGCTACCCTACCGTACTTTTGATTGGCAATAAATTACTCTTTCCCAAGTTGAGTCTGTTTTGCCTGCAAACATAATTATGAAGTGATGTCCCCATCCTTAACTCAACCCAAAGCTTTTAATCTTATTTTCTGCCCCATTCTGCTGAGGAAGGGGAGTTTGTACTGGGTAGGCACCTGACAGCCAGCCACGGGTAACTTGCCTCAACAAACTATCTTGAAAATCACTGGTGAAGTTTACTTTTGTAGCACCTGGCTACGTTGAGACTAACAAGTTCGTTTATGCATTTATTTTGGGCAGATTCACTTATACCATTCTACATTTGAAATCAAAGCACTCAATATGCTTTTTCATAAGAAAGTATGTGTTCTGTACACACATTCTCAGAAAATAGGGATGTGCAAGAAAGGATCAGGGAACCTGCATTTACCTTTGTTACGGTTTTCAACAGCTCCATCTTGCTTTTTACCTGTCAGAGAGGGGAACAAATGGTGTTTTAATTTCAGTTCATTTCAGTGTTTATACATAATGCATACGCTACCATATGCTGAAATAGGCAACTGCATTTTAGAAAAAAAAGTGTAAAAGTAACTGGAGATGCTGGTGTAACTGAGGTTTTGAAAGTGTAAGTCAACTCACAGAAACACCTCGTATCAGGTTTTTTTGTGCTTTACTTTTCCAATACAAGATTGCCACGGTGTTATACTACCATAGTTAAGTATGTGCAAATCACTGATAAAGGCATTTATCCCTTGTGAGGAAAGCTTTTACAAAGGCTTGCCTAAATATTTTTTCTAGGAAAAATTTGTGAAATTAAACCAATTCTGGTGGCCTCAGTCTTGCGTTCTGTTCTTCCAACACTTGCAACTGCATCTGACTACTACTGTAAAGGAACTGTAGGATCTCACTTCCAGAATCAGTGCTTTTGTACAACATTGCAGAAGCTGCTATAGTATAAAATATTTATAAATCCACACCAAAGCTTAATGGAGGCACAGCGCTGGATTACTGGATCTATGCTAACCCTATTTACGCAAGCATGAACATAATCTGTTGGCAACATACCAATATTCCACCACTAAGAAAATAGTTCAAGTTCATAATAAAATATAGTTCCTACCTCTGTTCAGAAATGGAATTCAATAAGAGATCATAAAGAAGGACAGTGAAATAATGAAATAAATGAATGAGTCAAACATTAACAGTAACTAGAAGACCAATAAATCATGTATAGCTTGATGGTGGGGCAACATCTTTTTTGATTTGAGTTTTCAGGTAAATTTTAGATAATACTTTAGCAAGAGACAAAAAAAATTCTTAAGTAGAGAAAGCAAGAGTTATAAGTAACTTTTTTTGTAATAACCTGAAATGGACGCACAAAATTGGGGAACTTAGAATAAAACCCATAATTTTTCAGTATGACCAGTTATTCATTATGTCTTTGGCCTTAGGTTATGTAGACTGAAATGTATGAGAGTACTCAGGTAGAATAAAATCAAATTATCAAGCAGCCTGTCCAGCATGACATTTAATGCCTTCACTACATTATTACTATAGACAGTCTGATATCTATACATAAAATTTATGCTCTGAGCATCCTCAGAACAGCTGAGGAAAAAAAAGGCATGTTGTTCACCTTCTTAAGAAGATGCCACTTCAGACTTCTGAAGTATGCATCATTGCCTCCTAGTTTAGTAATTGTTCGTTCCTAGTTCCCCTTTCCCTCTTATAAGAGGGCAGTTGAACACTTGAGTTGCTCCTAACTCCTTATACATACATTTGCTTTCACTCTGAACCAAGCCACACACAGCCAACTAAAAATAGCCACTTTAATCTCCTTAACATTCAGAGACGTTAATTTAGTTTAACCTGAGTTTTACCAAGGAGAATCTTATCAGGCACCTAACTTAAGAGAAAGAGGAAGTTGTGTATCTTGAGAGACAAAAAAACCCCATGAGAGTTCAGGCCCTAGTATACACCAAAGCAGTACTTGTAAAGAAGACTTTTGCTTAGAAAACAAACACTGGCAGGCTATTAATAAAAGCTATAATCTTCTTCCTATCTCCTGCAGCAGCTGGCACTATTGCTTGCTTCCTTCTCCTTTGTAAGAGAAGGAGCAAAGGATGGAAACTGTTCCACACTAATCCATGGAAGTGTTGCAGGTCAACTTCTACTCTTCATTACCATGTTGGAGCTTGATTTTAAAACTTTCAGTTCTTCTTGTAACAATGCTTGTAACTTACTTCTGAGGAAACTTACTACTTCGAGTTTCAAAAAGGGTCAGAATTGTAAAGTATTTGTGGATTAGGACAAGATGAAAAGCAGAGTTCAATCCTAATTCTTGCACAGAGCACACATTTCAACAATGGCCTCTTTAGTTTGGAGGCCACCAAGATTCCTAAGTGCATTTCTGTGTGTGGCTTTCCATTTATGGCTTTCCATTACAGTTTCATATTCCTCTGGTGAAAAAAGCGTATTTTTCCGCCAAGAATCCTCAGGCTCAGTCCCTTCCAGTAGCCCTCACAACAGTTCCTAGAAAAGATTTTCCTGTGGTGAAGCTCAGTCCTGAATGTGCCTTATGAGAGCTAGTATTAAAACCATTACTGCTTAACATTTCTAAGCTTTGATTCTCAGGATAAAGACGATGGCTTAGATACGTGCCCTTATAATTCCTGTGACTGAGCAAATCCTTAAGAGTAAAGAAGATGGCCCCATTTTAACAGAAGAGCTCCAAAATGCTCTGGGTTACAAGCCTCTCATGGCTAAAAAANCAAGCCTCTCATGGCTAAAAAAAAATTACAGAAAAGTGTTGCTAAGGATTTGCCTTGTGTATCTTTCCGAGCATTCAGAATTTCAGCCCTGAAAGAAAAGGGACAGCAAAATAAGCTGTCTGTTCATTTTTATCAAAATCAGTCTTATATGCACTTAAGATACCCACAAACTCAGCAGCATCAACGATACAAGCTTTTGGCTTTCAAACGTCACACACAAACTTACACAGGGCAATTTCTACCTATCAAAAGCAGAAGTAGATACTAAGCAGGTTGAGTTACTGGTAATAACCTGCTTGCCCTAAAGCAATACTTACTATTAGACTTGAATGTACTT
>VZTM01014411.1:4420-28986 GCA_013400555.1 Jacana jacana
CCGGCTGGAGGGGCTTTAGCCGACCCGGGAGCCGGCGGCGGGCGGAGCGGCGAGGCGTCTGGCGGGGAGCGAGCACCGCGAGGGGGACCACGGGGAACAAAGCGGTGCAGCGCCTATGCTTTCCAAGTAGTTTCATTATTTTAATTTTGGGGGGCGGGTGGGGAAGGGAACAGAATAGAGGGATGGCTGGTGAGCTGGAGATGTCGGTGCTTAGTTAGATGTCGGGAAAAACCCACCTGAATATATTAATTTGCTCTTGGAATCCTGTTCCTGTTCTCATGGTTCAGCTGTAGAAAAGATACAGGCGGTGTTTGTCACACAGGTGAGGCAGTGCTACAGTCACGACTACAAAATGGTTTCCTGGAGTACCCTCCGTAGCTGTAGTGCTTGCATGGATTTTGCACAGCAGTGATTTCTTATTTATTCCGGCGTGGATTTCTAGCCTCACCAAGGAGCTAGGAGGAGCAGCAAAAGGTTAGCGACAGGCTCACATACCCGGTGTTCCTGGGAATAGCTGTCAGAAGAGGGAGGAAAAAATTCCACTGTATTTAAGGCCAAATGGCAAGTTACATCCTACATGAAGTCATTCACAGCCAAGCATTGTGCTGCTCTGCCTGATGTTTCAGGCTTCCTCGTAGTGCTGGGTGATGGACAGGGAATTGAGCAGCATATTACACGTGCATAATCAAGCTGCAAGTGTTCTTAGCTGCTTGTGTATGTAGTAATTCTGTTGCCAAAGGATTGGTGAGTATTCCTTAGCTATCAAAAGGCTGTATCCTAGAGAGAGTAGGCTGCAGCTGTACTTTCCTTTTTCCTTTTTTTTTTTTTTTTTTGTTAATATTGGTAATACAGGTTGATTTACAATTACTCAGAGTTGCATGTGAAGGGGGAGGCTGGCAAAATGGAAACTCAGCACTTTTCTCCAGTGTAGATAGTGGGAAAAGTTTAACCTAAAAGACTGCATGCAGCCAGGTGAGGAACTTGCACAGTTTCTATGCTGATTTTGACAAGAAACCGAAGAACCAAACTAAAATTAAAAAATGGCTTCCAGTCTAATTAGCACACTCAACTCTTTACAACTGCCCTGTATCAAGAAAGAATCTGCTCCCCAGATTACAATATCATTTAATCTACCGGAAAAAGAGCCAGAAAGGCAATTGCTGGAATCAGTAAGGCAAGGTGGTTAAAGGCAAGTTGATGTGACTCACATCAGCTCCCATGCTATTAAAGATTCTCCACTCTGGGTAGAAACTTAGTACTTCTCATATTTCATTGACTTGACTTTTTTTTGCACTAACAATTTTAAGGTTCATGTGTATAACTGGTTTCCAGGATAACATGCATTCAATTTGTATTACATAGCCTGCAGTTTAACAGGTTTTGTGCTTTACTGTAATACAAAGAAGCTGAACAGATCGGGTACTATCTCATGGCCATCACACATCCAAAAGCTCTCCTTCCAATGGGCACCTTGGACGTGCAGAGGTATAGCATCAGGCCCTTAAAAGAAGCCTTTTTAGGAATCGACGGTTATAATAGCACATTACTGTAAAATTAAAAATCAATTTGTGCATATGACTGTATGCAAGGCAAGCTTCCCTCTCCCCAGGAACTCACAGATTTCCTCACACACCCCCTCAATATCCCTGCCCTTTAGTCTCAGCACCACAGAAGCCTCAGAGCATGTGATGGGCTATGTGTGATTTAAGCCATGCTATTGAATTTTTTCCACAGCAAACAATTACTGTAGAGTGACAAGTCAACCATTTTGATCAGAACAGAGCCAGCTCTGTTTAGTGATGGTAACCATAGCATACCCTGCCTAACCCAGTCTGAATATCTCACTGTGGCCGTTTGCTTCTCTTTGGAGAGGACACTGTTAAACCTTAAACTAGGGTCTGATTTTTGGGTAGGAATGAAAGAGGCTTAACGCCAGAAGGACACTGTAGACATTTCAGTCCTATCTTTCCAGTTGCTGCCGCCTGCAGCAGCCCTTAAGCAGCCACTAAAATAGCAGAAGAGCAAGCAGCGTGCTCTGACCACACCCCTACATTGCCATAATTCATAAACCCAGACTGTGCTTGCTGCCACACTCCTATTTTCACCTGGTCAGCCAGGACAAAGACAGAGCTGCTTTGTGCCAATGAAGCTAGTGCAGCCTGCTTTCAATAGAGCCAATGATCTGCTCTTCCCAAAATATTTTGGAAAGGACACTTCTGTTACCATGACATTGTTTATGCTGAAGGCTATTGCAAATAGAACATTTATGCTAATTACTTACATGTCAGCTGGGGCAATAAGCAGACGATGTTTTTCTGATGTGGGATCCGCTGCAGCTTTCCCTGCCCGGTTATCATGCATTCAGAACAGTAAATCTCAGGTCACAATCTCTTAGTGGAAATGTTTATTTTAACTTCTATAGGAGACTGCTGAAGTCATGGAAATGTTTCCATTACACTTAAGTAAAAGTCTATTCTTCAAAAAGACTTGCACAAGAAACCCCTGGCCTGGAAATATTTTTAACATTAGAACCACTGTTATGATCACACAATGCAGTGATGCCATATGGTTTTGGGTTTTTTTATTAAGAGTAAAAAATCCTTGTAGGTACAATCTGTACAAAATGCTACAGTTAAAAATCAACATGTGCTACTGAAAAGCAGAGACCAGTGCTTGTTTACTGTTATTTGCATGAGGGTAACAAGACACATACCTTTATAAAGGAGAACCAATGTACCTTGTATTACCAAAAATAATCTTTTAACATGCTGTTATCCCCTGTATTGTGGCTGAGATGGTCTATGTATTTTCTACAACTCTAAAAAGAGAGAAAAAAGTATGTATTGCATAGCGTCATTTTTTCTGCTTTAATTCTAGCAATGCTTGGCATTAAATATAACTAGATTTTGCTTATCTCCATAAATGTCTTTAAATTGTTAGTATGATGCTCCCAAGTCTACCCTTCAAAGAAGATATTTAAATGCAGAACACAGTAAGAAGCTACTGAACTGCTTCCTCTTAAAGAGAAGGCCTGCTAACTTAAGAGGAGTTGTTTCAAGTAGCAAGTAACATTCTCGGTAATTTTTGAAGGTATAGGTCCCTAAACTGTAAATATTTAGCTACAGATTTTAAGCATTTCTAGTAAGTTCTCTGCAACAGTCAGTAGTAAACAGAAGAAAATTGTAGCTGCTCTCCAGGCATGATTGCTATAATCATGTACTTTTATGTATCGCACGTCAAACTCACCATAAAATCTGAGAAAATGTTAGCCTACGGCTGGATTGCACCATTGTTGTAAAACAGAGCAGTCCATAATATGAGCTGACAACGGAATGCTGAGAAGGATTTGTGCAGAAATACTCACTTCCATTCTATTTCATCTTGAACAACTAGTTTCTGAGAAACATGTAGCTTGGGGACAGTATGTAGGATTGCAGTCAACTCAAGACTCTCCTCCTTGACCAAGTTCTGCTCAGCTTTGTTTCTAGAGCTTGGGACGGGGGTAAGAAAAGGAGGAAGATGGGATAGAGGGAAAGCCCTGTGCATAAGGTTGTATTTATCCACTAGAAAGTCCACAACTTATCCACTAGGAAGTATTTATCCACGAGGAAGATTTCGGTGATTCCTGACTTAGTCATGCAAATACTGCTCTCGATTGCTACCCTGTCCAGGTCACTCAGCTTTTATTCTAAAAGCAGGTAAAATGCTGCCATATCCTAATGAAGTGACCAGCAAACACCCAGTTAAGTCAAAGCAGGAGCAATCAACTTTGTGGTTATAGAAAATCTTAGTGAAGGTGAGGGAGACTGAGAAATCTCTCAGTCTTGAATCTTGTGCTACAAGTCTGAGGTTTAACAGGTATATTTAAAGATCAGAAAGAAAGCACTCTGTGTGAGCCGACCCCGGTCTCCTCAATGGGAGTGGATGCCTGGGCAGCATGCCTACTGTTCTGTCTGTGTGGTGATGACTCCCTCTGGCTGCTGGCCTACTAGGCTTCAGGTTAAATGCTACTTTGCAGTTTGGATTCTTCACTCACCCACTGTTCTACAGCTGGCATGGATGATGTGCCTGGAGTAGTGCATGATCATGAGACCCGGACAAAATAACTTACTCTGTCAACCTTCAGGTTTCTTTTTTGTGGGTTTTTGGGGACTTGTCTGAGGCTGCTATCAAAAAGTGACAGGTTGTTTGGGTCTTTTATTGAACCTCTTGCTATTTGTCCTCAAAAAATGCAACTTGACAAAATTTGCAAATACAGCCATGTTAGGTGTTCCGTATGATATACACAAGACCAAATTCTTTAAAATTGCTGAAACACCCAGAGTTTCAATTAACTTCAGTTTAAGATGATTATACAGTCTTCTTTAGATTTGGACCCAAGAGGTATCAGACATTGTAAGAGTCATCTGTGCACAACCAGCATTCCACTCATAAGAAGTTTAGCCTCCGCCTGTCCACTTAGCTTTGTGTTTGCAGACAGGGACTATTATTGCTTACATTTTCAGGTAGAAGGCACCTCTGGTGACATTGTTTGGTATCTTTGCTTTGGAAGTGCATTTAAATTTCAGCCTCACAAATGCAGGGCAGATAAATCTTAAATTAACATCCCAAGAATATGGGAAATGATTCGTAAAGGGGCCCTTTGTTAACATTCCCACAGCATCTGTTGAAACTTGCACATTGGAATCTAGCATGTGACCTATGCCACAGCTCAACTACTGAATTAGAACAAGATTTAACAACTCTGTTCAGCTTTATTTATGTTCAGTTTTATATATATGCAACTCTGTTGCAGTAATATAAAATGCATTTTCTTCACATAATGAAGAGGATGTTTGCTGCAGAAGTATGTTCACAGAGAATGGCTTAGAATTAGACAACATAGGCTGAGAAGTTCTCAAGTACATCAAGTCTTAGACTTGTATCACTGTCTCATGGGAAAAATATCACAAGACACATTACGAGTTCAGTACAAAATGCAGAGAGCGTGTCCTAGGTACTGTTCTGGGTAGCTGACTGCTATCTTAAGGAATACACTTCAGAAAAAAAGTTCAACTTTTTGGTTGACAGCATGTGTCTACTGTACAGCCACACCCCCCTCAACCCCCTTGCTTGCTAAAAGGCATCAACATGAACAGGATTCTATTACTGTTACATATTTCAAGGTTTAACCACATACAGCTCCTTAAATCTGGAAGCTGGGATAATAAATGCAAGACAAATATTTTTTCTATGGTACTTAAGAATTCTGTCAACTTCTGTAACTCAAGCACAGTCTATTTCAGTACTAACAATAGCAAAAATAACCTCTAAAGTGAAAAGCCATATCTGCCACTCAAAAGTACACAAGCTTTTAATATATTTTAAAAAGTGAATCAAGGAGAAGAGAGAATCACAGGATTCCATCTGTTCCTCTTGACTATTTCTATGCAAGTTAGCATTTGATTAACGGATTTGTTTCAACACAGGTTTGGGTTTTTTTTGTTCTTTGCTACCTATACTGTGCTTCAAGTACAGTAAAAGCTCTTAATTTTTAAGATGGATGTCTTGCTTTAATCTCCTCTCTGCCAAAAGGACTTAAATAGTCATTTTACTCTACCTAAGCATCGACAAAGCCACATTGAAAAAGAGGTGCAAATCCAGAGGCTCCTTTAGGGTGACAGCAAAGAGGATAGGAAGAGATTCGTGGCCGCTCACCTCAGGAAGTTGTGCGACTTTGTTTTCTTTTCTTTATCAAGCAGTTACCAAATGGAGAAAAGGCTGAGTTTACCCCTGCCTGGGAAGAGACAATATTATTTCAGAATAATTAGCAGGTCCCAGTTGAGGGGCTGTAGATTTCTATACAGGCTACTCCACCCTTCTCGTGTTGCTAAGCAGAACTGTCTGTCACTGATGCTGAAAACAATGAGAAATTGGGTCTCAGTGAGAAATGACAAATAAAGCGAAGATACATTCAAATAGCAAGTGTCCCCTGAAATACTTCAAATATCACAGACAGGAAGGAAAACTAATCAGCACAGCTAATTCTGTGAAACCAGTACTGCCATACAGGTGAGGGATCAGAGTTGCATAGCTTTTTCTATAGAAGTGCTTCATCCAGCTCAAAGCTGAACTCCACTGATGACCCTACCAGCAGAAGGATAAGACAGGGAGAGTCTAGAAAACATAACATCGACAGGAGTCTCTTATGCAAGCTAAAGAACTGGCAGAGACCGATGAAGAAAGATAAGAATCTTGTTAATTTTATTATTTCTGTGTGAACTGGGATGTGTTAGTGAATCTAGTCAGAGGGTAGAGAGAAGTTTGTGTTCTCTTGATCCCAGGGGTGAGAGGAAAGAAGGGTAAAATTCCTATCTGCCTCTTTGAGAGAGAAAAAGGAGGAAGAGACCCTGACAATTAGTGCCCATAATTAGTTCCTGAGCATAAGGATGCATATTTTGATGACACACACTGGATTCTTGCTAGCACATACCATCACTTTTTCATGATGAAACTTAAGGCTTTATAGAGCTTTAACTTTAAGCTACTTGTACCCTTCACACATGGGAAGACAATTAAAGAATAAAGATGACTGTATAGTCTAAAAACAGCACTTCATTGTTTCTAGTCCTGGGGAAACTTTTCTGACTCCCACACCAAAGGTGAAAAATTACTGGAAAAAACCCTATCCAGGTAAGGTGCAATTATGTAGATTACTCTCGTTGCTGCCAGGGTATCAGCTGTGTGATAAGCATTGCTTTGAAAGAACAATGTACAATGGAAATGAAGCACAAGAGGTTGGCTACCACAGACCAGCAGACCCAATTCCAGTCGGGTACTGCTGTAAATGGACAGGCGTATCTTGGCTATCAAATGATGGTTACTGACCGAGAAGGCCCTGAATTTGTGATTTCAGCTACCCTGTTTGAACTATTAATTTTCAAGTAACATGAGTAACAGAAATAGATAATTGCAGCTTTTTAAAAGCCAGCTTTTTAATAATTTCTGAGAACCTTCAGCTTTAGCTCAATGTTCTTCTGTTTATGTCTTCTAAAGCAACACAGTAATGTATCCAAGGTACATAAGGTGAAATGCTACAGGCACAGCTAAATCTTTATTGAACATAGAAATCTTTACTGAAAGTTTCTCTGACACACAGCACACAGGCTGCTGGTGCACACATCTAATTACATTAGTCTGCGTTCTGGTCCTGCAATAAAAGGCTATGGAACACAGGAGTCAACCTATAGGTGCAGAAAACTGCCTTATTGGATCCCCTGGGTCACCACAAGATAAGTATTCTGTCATATGTTACTGTTTTGACTTTCCAAGACAAATAATGTACAACAAATATGAGGAGTTCATCTCTGCCTGTTGAGATGATGCTTGCTTTCAGTATTTCTCAATGCTAAGGCCCTTCAAGTTTAGTTCATACATTAACCTTGCAGAATTTGCACACTAATTTTTTTCGGAAAGAGAAAGCTTAGCCCAGTCCTACAAAGAATAATTAAAAAAAAAACCAAACAAACCACAAAGGGCAATCATTCTCCTTCAGACTTTATGCTTTTTGACTACTATTTTTCCCACTATTTTCTCTCAAACAAACAATTTTCAAGTGTCACAACAAAGTGGGGCGGAAAGGATTTTTAATTTGTTAAGTTATTTACAATAACTACTTCCATTACACCCATTCACTCCTCCCCCTGCTGGTTTGCAGCAGCTACCTGCAATTCTTAGAAAGGGTTCCATAGCATATCCACAAAGAAAGCTTTCCCCTATGCAATCTTGGTTTCAAATATATGCATTTCTTTCCCATAGAAGCTAGGAAAATCCTGACAGATGGAAGAACCAGTAAACAGCTTCAGCCCTGGAAAGGCTGCATATTAACTCTATGTCAAGCAGAGATTACAGCTCTAATTTCATAATCTGCCTCTGAATCAGAGCTGCTTCCAACAATGCTGCAGGGCCCAGCGCCAGACCTCTCCATTCAGAACTTACCTATGTCTTTATGTCTGTGCCACAAGTCATACCATATTGTACCATAACATTAATTTGTACAGAATATGCAATGCTACTTAATCTAATTTATTGAACCCATTAGAAGTACATGGAACAACCTGCCTTTGTTTTTGAAAGTATAAAAAGAATTAATAAACTCTGCACAGTGATGTTTCTGTTCTTTTAGGATATGGCAGATGAACATTTCTTGGCAACTGAAAGCATGACTTACTCAGATTCTTTAAATAAAATGTAAACCTATTTAATTTGAATACAATGGGAAAGCTACGATGAAGCTAAAACCTCAGTGTTTTCCATGATGGAAAGATTTTGTTAACCTAATAGAAAAGTTTTTATTTACTTCACACTTCCTTCACTACATTGGTTCAAATTTTGACTGTTTTTTTAGCAGGAATTCTCTTTGCTATTTTGGTATTTCTTGTTGGGTTCTGAAAACCCGTGAGGCCTAGTGGTTTCTAGTTTTTTGTTTTGTTTTGGTTCGGTTTGGTTTTGCAAAGGGAATTAACTGAGATGCCTTTCAGTTAATAGGATGCTAAGTAGCAGCTTGCTCCTTCTAGCAGAGCATGTAAGTGGATTTTGTCTGCTCTTAGAATACCCTTCCAATCACATTCTGGTGAAGTTTCAATCTTCTGTAGCACGTTGATTTGTTATTTGCAGTAGTGTAAATTAACATAGGCGGTGTGTTCATCCAGCAATGATGACACTCTTTAATATTAATAGGATGGTGCTTAGTGCGAGCCCAGGGTACAGAGTACATCCTAATAACAAGGAAGGAACATAGCTCACCAGCTTTCCTCTGCAGCTTTCTTGAGGTTGACTGCTTGCTGTTTTGAGCATATTTGCAGCTTCACTTAATGAGAGGAAAGTTTATTAGTTACTAGCTCACAGTTGCAGGCTTCTGGACATTTTCATATTCATCAAATCATTCAGGTTGGAAGAGACCCTTGGATTCATTGAGTCCAACCATCAGCCCCACTCTACAAAGTTCTCTCCTACATCAGATCCTCCAACACCACATCTAATCTACTCTTAAACAGTCAGGGATGGGGACTCCACCCCCTCCCTGGGCAGTCTATTCCAGGCTCTGACCACTCCATCTGTGAAGAATTGTTTCCTAATGTCCAGTCTAACCCTACCCTGCTGCAGCTTGCAGCCATTCCCTCTCGTTCTATCGATAATTACCCGTGAGAAGAGACCAGCACCAACCCCTCTACAATGTCCTTTCAAGTAGTTGTAGAGAGTGATGAGGTCTCCCCTCAGCTGCCTCTTCCTCAAACTAAACAGCTCCTTCCATCTCCCTCCATAAGATTTACTCTACAGGTCTCTCACCAGCTCTGTGTCCCTCCTCTGCACTCGCTCCAGCACCTCGATATCTCTCTCGTGCTGAGGTGCCCAGAACTGGACACAATACTCAAGGGGTGGCCTCAACAGTGCTGAGCACAGGGGGACAATCACCTCCCTAATGCTGCTGGTCACACTATTTCTTATACAAGCCAGGATGCTATTGGCCTTCTTGGCCACCTGGGCACACTGCTGGCTCATGTTCAGCCTCTTGTCAACCAATTCATCTGCCTCTTACAGTCATCCTTTATAATAAAGCTTGTCATGACTACACTTGAAAACCTCAGTAAATAAGGTTTTGGAGACAACTTGTGTGAACTGAAATAGTAGTACTATGCCACCTTCCTATTGGAAATTGAATTGCCTGAGAGAAAGACAGAAAATAAATAAATTTATTAATTAATTAAAACAGCATCACTCTCTTGATGCTGCTGTCTTGACAGTTCGTACTTTCTGTGCATGAAGACCACACGAAAAATGGCCTGGGCAATGCCAGGAAGACACCATGTAACTTTTAGTAAGACTACAATCTTTTCTGTACCACTGGAATTGCTATGCTATCATAAAATCTATTGCCAACATAGTAATATAGCTTTAACTTCCTAGCCCAGGGCAGGTCAATCTATTATGAACACATCTTTAGCAGTGGCACAGCATCTCAATGGGAGAAGACCTGTTAAAGCTCTGTTGGTTTAGTTTGGAAACAAACCTCCCTCGAATAGATGATCCCTCACCAGAGGTATTGAATGACAGGTCTAAATTTACCCTGAAGGTCCGTAAGTACAGTTGGGAAATAAAATCCAGCTTACTAAAGATTAGTTACCACTGGAGCCACAGTCTGTTTTCTTAATCATTAAGAAACAACCTGTATGAAAGACCCTTAGAAGATGACAAACAGTAACATCTGACACGCAAAGCAGTGTCCCAGGAGTTTTGATCTGCTGGGGCCTTCTTCATGAGGACAGCTGCCAGCTACAGATGCTTGGCTGACTAATTGGCACTAGCAATAAACCGTATTTGAATTTGTCCAGGAAAGGAGCAGAGGATCTGAGAAAGGCTTATCAGCATACAGTTAAAAAAACAACTGGTATGCCTCTATCTTGAAATTATTATCTGTGTGATTAATTTCTACCTCTGAAAATTGCACTAACACCAAGTACTGCTCTAGACACAATCTAAATGAACCACAGCTATTGGCAGATTATAAAGAAGGTATAGTGTACCAAAGAAACAAGAGAAACCACTACTATAATAAGGGATACTGTACACTCGGGGCTTCATAGACCAATTTTGCATCCAGGCCTGACTGGCTTACAAGCAAATAGGACTTTTCATCAAAAAGATTGCTAAATTCTTTAGCGATATGCCAGCCTCTGAGCTACAAGACAATCTATCTGCAATAGCGATACTGCTACAAAGAAGTTGTTCCCTAACTTCTTGACAAATGGTATCAGTCTTCGGTTTCTCAGGAGCCACTACCTGACTTACACAGTATCTGGAAGTACTGAGATTCTTCTTTCAGAGATTTTAAAGAACAGAGTTACTGGGAAACAACAAACAGAATTGGAAGAGACTTTCCTTGCATTCAGATGTTCGCTTTCCAGACAGAATTCAGAGGCAAGCCAGGTTGCCAAACTAAAGAAAATTACTTTAAAAATTTCAGGAAAAGAAATGAAGTGATAGAAAAACAAGTTGTAAAAGAACCTGGAAAAAGGAGGAGGCTGAAGAGAGCAACAGTAAGTGCCAAGGACTTAACAGAAGGGGTTGAAATATAGGATATTTGAGTGCAGCAACAATTGTTTTAAAAGCTTCTGAATAAAAAATTAACAGCTGATGGTGTACTCACTAGGACTTGCAGCTAGTCTGAGAAGGAGAGCTGTTAAGATGGTGAGTGAGCCAGCAAGACAGATGGCTGGGGAAGGAACTGACACTGCAAGAGCTAGAACATTCAGTAGAGAGGAAAAACAACAGCTATACCCATGAAGGAACTGCTGCCAAGCACATAAGTGAAGTGAGAGGAATCATGCAATTTCAACAGCTTCTATAAAAATGTGGATGATGTGCTGAACTGTAGGCAAAGTATAAGGCCCCAAGACTGGTAGTTCAGCACCCATCCAGAAGCAAAGAGACAATGGAATGATTAAAAGGTCATGCATCGCCTCTGAAAACAGCAGCAAATAGTTCAGAGATGTACAAGTGATTTCAGAAGCGAGTACTGAAAGTGCTCAATAGATGTAAGCACTGAAAAGATATTTATATGACACCTAGAATTAATTTGCAAAAAGTTCACTCTTGGCATTTACTATGAAAACCAGTGTCAGAACCTAAGAATTGTGAACACCCCCCAATTTAAAGTCTGTCTGCTAACAAGAAGACAAAACTTGTATTTCTCACAGCTACAGATGCAGTACCATAAAGATTTCATACATTCGTAACAGGCACCTGCAACCAATAGCCATACCTTGAGTCCTACTTAATATTTGCAATCAAGTTTCCACACGCTTCCACGTGTGCCTTTAGTGCAATCTACTTCTCTTCACATTTACAAAAACAAATCTGGAAAATCTGACCATAACATAGTCATGGAAATAGAGTGACTTAAAAGTACACAGGTTGAGGGTTGCGGGAAGAACGAGTCTGAGAATTTAACAGTTTTGCATGTTCGGGGAGGTGTCCTGAGGTCTCATGAAAATTTCATTAACACTTGATACCATCATAAAAAGCAATAGTTCTGACAAAGACAAAACCAAAACCAAAAAAGGAAATGCATAATAATACCCAAAAGGGGCACTGAAATAATAATAATTAAAAAAAAGTTTCTATATTGATTTTTGATAAATCAATTTACTTTTTCTTACTAATTTTCCAGCCCATTACTACTGCTGATCATTGAGAACAAGATGAAAACGCCATCCTTTTGAGTTCTGTGATAGTGTTTATGTATTTAGAGTTGCATTATACACAGACACACACTTCAGGTCATGCTGTTTTCATGCAACATATACTGCATAATAATAAGAGTGTGTAAACTGTACAATTCAAGCAAAAAAGCTCATTGTTGAAGTCAGCTTTTCCAAAATTCTTTAAGTTGTGCTGAGACTTTTACCACTACTACAGAAGAAAAATGGCTGTGGCATGGACGAGTAAAATATTAAAAATCCTGTCAAGTTTCTTAGAGAATAAGATTATCTTTCTGGTATTCAGCAAATTAGATTACTCTCCAAGATGCAGAAAGATTTTTAATACACAGGCTGGGCAACCTAATTAAATAAACAGCATGGGATGGCTCCAAAACATCAGAGATCACACGTTAATGCAAGAAGCCAACATAATTAGGAAGCACCCATCCCAGACTTTTGGGTACATAAAACAGATTTAAACAAACCACTAATGTAATAATGAGTATAAAAGTCATCATCAGAATGACAAAAATAAGATGGTCCAACTGACAAAACCTAATTCATTTGCTTACAGTTCAGAGAGGAAAAAATCATTAGCAAGACTACCTAAATCTATTACTAATTGAGCTACTTTAAACAAGCAGGTTGCTGCGGGTTTGACCAATCAGGCAGATTGTGGCCCCTCCCTCTCACCCTTAAGGAAAAGAGAGGAGAGGAAGGGATTAAAGAGATTTAGGAGTTTAGAAAAAAACTAAACTACTTTAATGAAAATATAAATAATAATAATATAATAAATAATAAAGAGAAAAATAAAAATAAAATATAAAAGAGAAAGAAAAGAGAAGAAAAGAGAGGAAAAGAGAAGAAAAGAGAAGAAAAGAAAAAAGAAGAAAAGAGAAGAAGAGAAAAGAAAAAATAAAAGAAAAGAAAAGAAAAGAAAAAGAAAAAAAGTCAAGCAGGTAACAGGAGCAGCTCTTCTACACCCCAGAGAGGACTCCTGTCTCTCCCATGAAGTGCGCACTTAACGCAATCAAGTTCTGCCAGGTTTACACTCAATCCTCTGATCCTGTACCTTAGCCACCAGTTTAAGAACCGGTAGAAATTGGTTAAGTCAGCCAGCCAGGCAGTTTGACATCAATAAAGATGGCAGGAGTTATCCATCATAGTCAGTTAAGACATCAGTTAAGGTACCTTTTCCCTGGTTTAGAAGCTGACTGTGGTGATAAAATTTTGTTGCATAGTACTGGAAAGACATAGGCAAGGTAAAGTAAGGCTATTCCTCAAGAGGGCACTGACACTTCTGAAGCCAATGTTGCATACCTCCAAATAAATATAACATTGAGGAGAAATAACATACAGGTTTTACTTCTTGTAGCGAACACCAAAGCTAGGTGCCTGGTTCCCAGAAATAGCAGGCTTTCTTTCACCAAAGCACCTCCCAGTGCCAGCCGCCACCGTTTTGTCCCCACAGCCCTCACACAGCACTGCCCTCACCTCTGCTTTCCTGCTGTGTCCCTGCCGCTGCTGCCGAGCAGCAAATCAGAGCGAGGGCAGCAGGAAAGCATGGTCCCAGCTACTGCACCTCTGGAGGGTGAGGCCATGGGTTCCATTCCAGCTTCCTCGGAGCAAAGTTGCAGCAGGGGAGGTGTCTCAGTGTGCTGTGTCTCTGGGGGCAGTAAGCCTGTAGGTAGTAACCAAAACAGCCTTACTTGATTAATTTCTTTTTTGGCCTTATCATGCTAGCCTTGCAGAAGAAGGAAACAAAAAAGAGTGAGAAAGAAGGCAGGATGATGACAGAAATGGTGGCAGCTGAGGGAGAGGCTGAAAGGATCTTATACAGAGGTGGGTGTTGGCCTTTTCTCCTGAGGGAATAATGACAGAACTGGAGGAAATGGTCTAAAGTTGCAGCAGGGGAGGTTCAGATTAGATATTATGAAGAATGACTTTACTGAGAGAGCAGTCAGGCATTGGAACAGCCTGCCCAGGGAGGTGGTGGAGTCACCAATCCTGGAGGTATTTAAGGAATGTGTAGATGTGGCACTTCAGGGCATGCTCCAGTGGCCAAGATTGTTGGGTGATTTGGTTTGTGGGGTGTTATTGGGTGGGGTTTTTTTTGTGTGTGTGTGTGTATGGTTGTACTTGATCTCAAAGGTCCCTTCCAACAGTGAAGATTCTGTGATTCTGATTCTGTCTTTAAGACTCTCTTAGTTCAGTTCCTCCAGTGTACTCGTTGGAAATTAACCCTGCTAGGCAGTGTGGAGCAAAGGCCTTTCAGTGGCAGTAGATTTATTAAATAATTAAATATTCTATTAAATAATTTCTTACTAAATGAACGGTGTTTTAATAGGGAGATTGTGTAAAACTCTAAGGCTCTGGTTTTTTATTGGAGTGCAGATCCTTACCCAGACTGTACCAAGCCAAGATCAAAGCAACCGGGTCACTGTTTTTATTGAAAGGGGAGGTCTGATGCAGGAATGGGGATGTATGTGCCCATTTGCAGTGCATCTCATGAATGACCAGCCTGCCTCACAAAAGGTCTCCACCTTAGTCAGAGGAACAACAGGTGAAAAATAGGCCTTCCAGGTCAATTTCCTTCTGCTGAATTAACTGAAAAATGAAGGCAGCCCAGTCTATTGCTGTCCTCCCGCCCTTTAAAGCAGGTGAACCTGTGGTTTGGGCAAGCACTCTTGATCCTTAAGGGTAAGCTGGAATGGAGCTTTTCCAGGAGTTTCTGTATCAGATTTTATTGAGACTGTGGATTTTAGGAGTCGGGGCTCAAATTGATTAACTATTCTTGTTGTGTTTGCTCAAGGGGCAGGAAGGAAACATTAAATTACACCCACGTGAAGTTACTTGGTAATGAATAATGTAATTATACGCTAGGGTATTAGAAGGTTTTTACATAAAGTCCCTGATGGTTTTGTTGTCTTGTAAAAATCATCTATGTTTAAATAAGCTGGAATTAACATTGTCTCTTTAGAAAGTCTGTATTTGTAACTGGGGTAAAGAGAGTTTGTATTAAGAAAATAACATGTTTAAATTTTTAGGGCAGGTGGTAGCAGTAAAAAGCCAAACACTTCTACATTAGATATCATGCACATCTTTTAAAAGCAAGAGTTCCTTAACACGTGCTTGGAGACTTCTCCATATAGCTCTGATCACAGCATGCAAAAAAGTCTGATGATTCTATTTTTTCTATATGGCAGTCCAGGGAACTAATGGAAACTGACTTTCTAGTGTAATAACTGTATGAATTGGTGAAAGCTGTCATTTCAGTTTTACATTCAAACATAAAATGTAAGCAACTGCTATACTGCTAAATTCAAATATCCTCAAAGAAACACCAAAAAAACCCCAACTTTTATTCATGTCTTTAGGACAAAGAATTGTGTTGAAGGAAGAATTTTGGCCTTGGTACTCCATGTCTTATAATAAAGTTCAAAGTTGTGAAAGCTTCAAATATATAATTCAATATCATTTTGCACAGCGGCAAAAGGAAGAGGTGATCAGTTTGGGCTCAGAAAGAGTAATACATAAATAAGAGTGAGGCTAAACCCCAAACAGGCTTGTGCCAGTAAATGTAGTAGTAAGCTTTGTCATTGAAAGTAGATTTATTCAGCCTGGTCTAGGTTGCCCCTTGCCTTTCTCCTCCCCTGGTAGAAATAGAGTATCAGGAATCCCAGAACCTTTAGTGGCTACAGTGTTAGTTTTGAGCATATGAAAACAGATTATTAAGAGTTTGGAGCTATGTTTTTGAGTACTTGGCATCTATAATTGGGGACAGATTTTCAGGAGAGGTTAGCACTGACTGTTCTGAGCTCTTGTGAAGATTTATCCATTTTTATTTTGTGCCTTACTTAACTGATCTGTTGAAAATGTGGAATCTGGTCCCTATAGCTAAGCATGACATTCTTAGAATGTCGTGAGGGCAGTAATAACATGTGCTAAAAAACACCCAAAAAACCAAACCAGCAGAAAAACAAACCCAAAGGCTGTATAGCAGCCCCCACTGAGGTTCATTACCCCAAAGCTGCCACCCGGCACAGAGTAAGACTGGGTTGAGCTCTCTGGTATGTGCAGGAAATAATTTTTAGACTGAGACCAAACAACAGTGAAGGTAACTATTGTTTTGCTACTGCTTTTCTCTCTGTGAGTTTATTTGATGTATAAGCTTTTGTGAAAGTTTTAAGAGTGCAAAATGTCATGTGTTTGGGAAAGTAGAGGAATGAAAAGCTTTAATCAAAATCTAGTTAATTAACTGTTAATAATATTGAGGGATATAGCTCAGATACCATTACTTCTTCTAGGGTGTGCTCCCTTCTGTCCAATAGTCTGGGATAAATGTTTTGGTTCCCTTTCACTATCATCAATGGTGCAATTTCTACTGAGCTTGATTTAGCAGAGTTGACTCTTGTGCTAAAATAGTTGCAGTACAAACAAAATGTTTTATGTTGCAAAATACTTACATAAATCTGCCATCTTTTTTACTAGGAGTGCTGTTATAGGGTAGTAATACTTACTCATGTGGTATTTCTGGCTAGTTATGTGACTTATTATTGCAGATTCAGGCACTGTAGAAGAATTTTAGTTCCGTTACTGAATGATTCCTTTAATTTGAAATTAGTTTATTAGTCCATTTGTGCAATGTTTTGCCATTGTCTTTGGACCCACTAAGTCTGATTAGATGTGGTTGGAGATTAGATTGCATGTATGAGAAGTACTGGCTAGAGTTATGTGCATTCTGTATAAGGGTTTAATGTTTTATTATCAGGACACAAATGATAATTAAGAATTTGCTAAGGATTTGTAAATGGATTTGAATGTAATTTGTTTGCCAAGTCAAGCCACAGAAAGATAGCTTCCTTAAGTTTAGGTATATTTTTTTTCTTATTTAGTTTGCAGTCCCACTAACTTTGCAATGCCTTGTTAGCAAATAGAAGCTGTGCATGGTGCACCCGTTTTGCCAAGCGGGAATGCAGTGCAAGATTCCCTGTGAAATTTTCTAGGCCTGCTTCCGTAAAGCAGAAAAACATATACTGATCAATTTTATTTGGAAAAAAAAATAAAATTGAAACAGCAAATGCAGAAGACATTAACATGACTGTTTTATAATTATTTAGTATGCCTTTGGACAAAGCTTCTCTTGTATATTATCTCCATCACTTGGTGCCAGGATAAACACTTGGAAAATGTATTATTAGTAGTTGAAACCGAAGAAACAAACCAATAATTTTCTGTGGACTTCTGAGGGGAAAAAAAAAGACAAAGCAAATCAAAACAGAGCTGTGTTTTTGCACACATTGTGTTTATTTTGTCCTGTGCTTGCACAGTTTAGATATGGACTTTAAATAATCCAGATTAAGCAAACTATAAGTCTGTGATTTGTATGTCGGAAGCATAGGATACTGGTCTATATGAGGGCACTGCACTTAGGGAATAGCTGAGTGAACCTCAGATAAATGAAAATAAACTCAAAATGGCTAAATTTAAGTCAGTAACTTGGAGCAGTAAGATTCAGAAACATTCAAATAAAGGTGAGAAGAGAAAAGAGATGAATTGTTGTTAAGATAACTGCTTTAGAGATCTTTCTTTTCTGTTTCTAATCTGGCACCGTTAGCCAGAGCAAATTCTAGGCTTTTAAAAATCTTACTAAGCATGAAGAGAACTGCCCATAAACACTGAGCACTGTGAGCTCTGGGTACAGGTCCTTCCATTTTGCTTCAGAGCCTGTCTATGTGATCAGAGACTGTATTTTACTTGCAACTGAGCTGTGATGCCACAATATTATTCTGTTTTGTTGGTGTCAAGTGCAAGCAAGTTTAATATAAAAGATTTTGACTGGGCTTTGAGAAATATTCCTCTGTTCAGTGTTAGTGTGGACACAAAGTTCTGGAGCTGCAGTTACCCTTCTAGTGTTGTATACATGCACACTGATAACAACACTCAGTAAGTGCCCTGAAGTCAGAGATGCTAAAATTATCGATATCAGTTTCATGTAGCTGTTCCTTACGTTTCATCTTGCGGTTTGTGTGTTTGTTTTATGTAGAACTTCAATGCTAAAATTGCAATGCAGAGCCTGTACATACTCTGTGGATCGGTGAAAGCTATTTTCCCAGACACATCACTGGGTCGCTGCTCTTTTATGGTATGTTGTTGTAGTGGTAAAAATAAGGTTGAGAAGGGCTATGCTTAATAAATCCTTCCTCTTGCATGACAAAGTCTGAAGATATTTGAAAATGGAAAAAAACCAAAAAAAACCCAAAATAATTCTAGCACAGAAGACTAGAGAAATTTCACAGCAGTGACAAGTCTCTTTTTGGACAAAGACTACTTGATGTGCGCACAAAGAGACTCAGCTTCCTTTGTCATGCTTTTTAGGGGGGGATAACTTACCTCTATTTTACATCTGTATACCTTGAATGGCCTTCTGCAAATGAAGATTTAAATTGGGGCTAATATAGTGAATCCCATTCAGCTCACACCTCACTGACATTGTGAGCCCATTACGGCGTTATTACTCTCCAATTACAGGCGTGAAATAAGAAGTGGTCTAGTAATGAAGGGCACACACCCAGAGCAGTGTGGCAAGAATTTTAAACAGGGCAAAAGGGAAAAAACCCCAAGTCATATCTACTACACTGATACTATCAAAGGGCCGTTTTTTATAAGTGGCTACTTTGAAGGAGTCCCCAGGAAGTGTCAGTGCTAAGCATTACTGTGTCATCACCGGTTCACCCAGGCTGCAGACTGGAATTTGTCTCAGATGCAGATATCTACAATTTCTTCAGTTCTATGTACTGCATGGCACTTGAAACAAAAACATGGAAGCATATTTTCTGCTTTAGTGTTTAACGTGCTTTCATTTTGAAAATTAAATATTTAGTGTCGAATGATTTACTTGTGCTGGAGGAAACACATATATTTACCAGCACTGGTATAAAATCAACATAACTGTCCTCTGTGGTTTAAGGTATTAGAAACTAACTTTGAGTGCCTTTCCCAAATGTCCTGTTTCTTGTGAGTAGAATTTTGTGAGACTGACTGCTATGGGATCCTATGCTACAGGATGTATTTTTAGAGAAATTCCTGCCTGCTGTAGGATCACTTCATGGAGACTGTTGTGAATATGCCTCCATAAACTAAAAGTACTGGAGGGACCTGAGGGATAAAAACAGTCAATAGTGGGCAGAGTCCATATAAATTACATGTGATCAAGTGATTTAATACTGCTTCAAATATGGGAATATTTGCATTCTGAAGAAAAACAGGCCTGCAGAGGACTTGTGGCCAGTGAAAATGGAATCCTGAGCAGTAAGGAAATATTTTTTTTTTTCGATAGTAAAGAGTGAAATCTAAGAAAAATAGCAGAAGCAGAGGCAAAAGTTATACATTCTTTTCAGAGGAGGTGTATCAAATTTGAAGTACTTCTATCAGAGGAAGGAATCCAGTGGAAGGTGAATAGTAAGACTGCTGACTGGCAGAATAGCAAGTAATGGTGAATTTCATTTAGGTACTCTTTTATCTGGATTTATCTGGAAATAGTCACGTAAAGATTTCAAAGTTGTCGGCTACAGCATGCCATGCTGTGATACAATACAGTACTTTGGGAATGCAGATCCACGCTGTTTCAAGATGATGCAAATCATTGCTGCTACACGCTGTCTTTAGCTGCATCATTTGCTTGGTTTAGTTGACTGTGCTTGAGGTGCTATTAGTGCAAAAGACATGGTGAAAATGCATGTGGCAGGAGGGAAGAAGTACAAACCAACCCTTCCTTGTGGCTGTGCAGGTTCATACTGGCTGAGTGAAAATTTCTGTGAACATATGAAAAATGGGCTTGCACATAGTTTAGTTACTCCTTGCCACTTGGGATAGTTTATGAAATTATTAAATGTCATCCTGAATTTAAGTCTGTCCATTTTTCTGCTCTGGTTTGCTTTAAAACTGGAAAAATTCACTTAAGTGTTCTAGGTGCTATGGAGACAGTGCTCATGTCAGAAATGTTTTCAGAAGGGGCCTGGAAAAGGGAAACAGATGGCTGCAGTTACTGCTGAACATGGTTGGTTGTTGGTGCGTAACGTAGAGTGATGGAGTGCAGCACTGAACTGCTGAGCCAGCAGTGGATGTGGAAGTCTGTTGGGAAGGTTGTGGAGAGGCAGAGGTTTTAGCTTACCCCCACTGCTGTGTTAACAGAACTCAGTTTCTTTGTGTCCTGGGCTGAGCCACACCATATGGCTGCGTTAGCTTGAACTGATGCCAGTTCAGGTGTGTATATTATCAGCAGAGTTGAAGTCAAATTACACTGCCTGTTCAATTCTGGCTTTTCTTCTGTCCCAGTATATGAAGAAGTATCTTTCTGGTACTTTTCTGGTACTGTCTTGGCCTTTATAGACCTTTATTTCCTAGGTGGCTTCTCAACTCATGGGGCTTTTATAAGAACTGAGGAGCTGGGGTGAAGACATACTATAGGTGTATCTTGATGTGCCACTATTAATGAAATAAATGCTTGTTTTTCTTAAGCATTGAACTCTTGGGTGATGTTAAATGTTACTGCCATTAATAACTTGCCACAGAATCTGGAGTAACAGAACCCTGAAAAAAGCTTTCCAAATCCCAGACTTCTTCCTTACTGAGGAAAAAAAGCACCCTTCTCTGAACCTTGAATCCAGCTTTGTGCAGTTAACATCAGTGCAAAACTCTGCTGCTAAGGTCACCTGCTTGGATCTTGAGCTAGGCATCCTCTTAAGTATACTGCTTAGTTGTGGTTTTGGAGCTTGGAGTGTGTGCTTAGAGCTGCTTAGTTGTGGTCTGTGCTGCCTTATCTAGTGCCTCATTTGCTGTTAGTTTTATTCTGAACTACAAATGAGCAGTCACAGTGTCTTAGTTGTTTACTTATCAAGCTTTCTAACAAGCCTCTTTTGTTTCACCTTCCCTTGTGTTTAGAAGAGGCTGTCTTTAAATATCCCTGAGGTTACCTTCCTTCTTTTTTAAGTCCGGCTTTTTGAACTCTCATTTGCCAGGATATCTGTAAAACCTTTACAGGTGATTAAACAGCACTTATCATGATGTTCAAAATCATCTGGTTACTTGTACTTTGCAGTCAGTCTGTTTGTTGTCTAAAAATAAACGGAAAGATTCTGTAAGCTATTCCGTGCTGAGATTGTCTTTTTGTACACGTGTTTAACACAGCAGGGCCCAGGAATCCAGGCAGGGGCCCATAATACCAGCTTGAGAGAGAAGGAAAAAATGTTTCCAGGTATAAATTATTTTTTGATAGGAAGGTAAGTGTAAGGTGCCTCCAGGGATCATTTCTTCATAGTGAAATGTGCATTAATGCTAACAATATGCAATCATTTTTAATCAGGCTGACATGTCTACAATGCAAAGAACAAGAGGGATTTTATTAATGTTATTTAGGGCACCAGTAGCGTTTACTCGAGCTAGAATGGGCTATGTGACAAAATGATTCTGTGCTAGAAAGCTGCAATTATTCTGTAAACTTCAAAATCCAGAATTCAAGATTAGAAGAGGCCGAGAATTTCTGCATTTGATTGGCTCAGGCTGAGAGCTGGAGAAAAAGCAGTTTGTCTTTTATGCCTTCTGTCAGCTGCAACAATGCTAACCAGGGAAAGTGTCATCCCCCTAGAGTCTCTTTTCAGACAAAAGTACTGTAGGGCAATAATGAATCTCAAAAGAAATTCATGATTGGAAATAGCGTTGTTTTGCATATAAATGTTTCTAATGGAGCTATGAGCATCAGTCTTGTGCTCTGTTACTTTGAAAAATACCATGTGAATCCCTGTAGCTTTAAGTGACTTGACATGAAAGGTGTTATTTATTGTAATTTGTATTATGTTCCTTATAAAATATTAAATAATCACTTGGCATCAAAAAGTATTATTAGGTCTTTCAGACTGTACAGAAATATTGTCCATCACTTCAAAACTCAGTTGCTAATGGGTGACGTATATAAACGAAGATCTGCAGAGAACGATTCCTGCTGGTGTTCTAGATAGAAGTATCTACAGGCATGTAGATTAAACTTTGTAAGAAATAACTATTTTGTAAGAAACTTCTACTAGTATTGTTGACCTGATTAAATTTTTAAAAACAAAGCCATACTTTACAGCCCCAAATAAATGGCTTAGTTTTTAAAATTTTCTCTTACAAGCTGAGTTTTGTGCACATACTTTTTCAAAGCATGGGATATTTTAGCGCTTATCATTTTTTTCAGTTTCTGCTGTTACAAAAAGTTACTCTAATACTTTGTTTAGCAAAGCAGGAATAAATGATAACCTGCACTTGGGTGGAAAAAAAAGGTAGCCTATGTACTACTTGTAACGGACTGCTCTATGTGCTCTATGTGCTATATATGCTGTGCCAGGAAGGACTACTGAGACTAAACCAAAACCAACTGACTGTGGAAGGACCAGTTGTGTTGCGTTAAGACTTTGGTAGAAGTAGAAGTAGCAATCCAAGCCATTTTGGAAACTTCATCCCAGCAACTTGTCTTTGTGTGTGTTCCAGTAGGGTAGCCTGAATAATTTATAACAAAATACAGTGGGATCTGGGTCTGATTAAATAGACATACTGACTATAGTTTGTTTTCTGTGGTTCTGGAGAATATTGACAACAAGTAGTTTTATTTCTTGGGCATAACTGTGACCTGGTAGCATTGTGCATAATAGATTTAAATTTTTTCCCCCAGTTACAGTTTTTCATTGGAAATAAACTTATAAAATTTAATTCACTTAAGCGTCCATGGCCCTTCTCGCAACAGCGAGCGGTTCAGGAACTCAAATGAAAACCACTAATTGCTTTCTGCAGTATATTTTTGTTTGCTCTTAGAAAGTATTATAGTGACATCTGCATTTTTCTAAGGATTGTACTTAACTATTTTTTTTTCCTGAGATAGTTGGGCTCCAGTAGAGATTGAAATTTTTTTTCCCAGAAGATAGAGGCAATTCTGGCATGGCTTAGCACTTACTTTGCTAGTGTTTAGCTGCAAACAGTACCTAGTTACTAGCTACAAAGGTAATGTGGAAACCTTTGGGTTGATAGTACTGTCTTAAAAGTAGGAAGATTCTGATTTCAAGGTTTCATGCAAGTCTGAAACTGGAGAAAGTGCATCTGCGGGATGAGCATGTAGTGTTGAATTACTTCAGTGTGCAGGTATCATCTGCTTTGATGTTTGTTTTTTTATCAGAGATCTGCATTCCAAAACAAACTTTGTTTTGACTGGGTTTCTCTCCTGGGCTGTTTTGATGACTTCTTTATATGAAGTTTTAAATAAGGGATGTAATAAATTAGCATCTGACCCAGATCTCCCTTTCGCTTTCAAAGTCAAATACTCATCCAGTAAAAACCTACATATAAGCTGCCATTGCACTCCAGCTTTCAGAACAAGAAGACTTTACAAAAGGTCATAAATACTTGTAAAAGTATTTGTTGCATGACCATATTTGTGGCATCTAAGATTTAGGTGTTCTTTGAAGTGTTTGTGGCTCTCCAATATAGTTGGGAGCTACCCTTTGTACAATTAATCTCTTGCTTCTATCAGAAAAATGGGGAGAGAATAGCTAACACTTCAGAGACGAGGAATAGAACACATGGGGAAATAAAACATAGGTTTAGTTTGTAGCAGAGTTGGGGTTTTTTTCCTTCCTGAGTATTAACAGTTTAGTTGTGGCTTTGTCTCAAACATTACCAATATTTCACATTTGTCAATTTTTGTCCACTTCATTCATTTTCTATTGCTGGACTTTGGGGAAAAAAAAAAGGAAAAAAAGAAAGAGGTAACATTAAAACTGTCTAGGGCATATTGTTTTATAATCAGAAATGATGCTGAAGTGTCATGTCACCAGAGGAGTACTTTTTCCTCACTTTAATTGTCACATCTCATAGAACTGGAAGATTTCTAGTTATTGTTCATTCTGTCTCTATAGAAAAGTAGAATTTACACGACAGCTTCCTATTTCTAATCCCTAATTGAAATCGCATTCTGCATCACGTGCTTTCTTTTCTTTAGTAAATCCTGTTTGAAAGATTTTCCTGTTTTCAGAAATTAGTTCTGCTTTTTTGTTCACTTCAGAATTCCTCGTTTTCTTTTGCTATAAATCTGACTTCTGAAAAACTCTGTTGTTTTTCAGACAGAAGCAAAATAACTAATAATTTCAGCTTTTTTTGTCTCATTTCTGTATCGAGCCTTCATTCTTACTCTTAGTCCTTGGTGTAAAAACTGGTGACATTTAATTTTAATTAAGTTTTGGGGGATGAAAGTCACATAATTTAGGTTGGTTTTGCATTAAACTGTTCTTCCTGAAAAAA
>VZTM01014427.1:7967-24160 GCA_013400555.1 Jacana jacana
CCTTGTATACTGGGAGAAGGCTCAGCAGGCACTGGGATGCCGGTGCTCTGCAGCGGGAGGAGCAGGAGCTCTGTTCCACCGCCGTTTCCCACGGGGAGGCGCCTCCGTCTTGTCCGAGCCGCCGTGTAAACCTCTGCCAGCGCCGGCACCAGCGCCGGAATCACTATAAATGGAGTAAAAAACGCTCCGCAGCTCCCGGAGCCACCCCCGCCCCAGCCAGAACGGCCTCTGTGTGAAGTGCCCACTCTTCTGGCTTTATCTCCAGGCCAGAGCCGGGTGTGTGTGTGTGTGGGGGGTGGTGGTGTGTGGGGTGTCCATCATCTGACAAAACCCACAGTGTTTTACACCCCCCCCAGTATCTACTGTGCTCGGGACGTGCAGATGGGTCCCCCCCCCGAGCAGGTTTATCGTGGGAGACGGCAGAGGCCTGAAGGTGGGGCAGCACGGCAAGTGCCCCACGGCAACCAGTAGCTCCCGGCCTCGCCATGTAATTAAACACTATTTATGGGATCAGCAGAGGGCCCGTTAAGCAATCCAATTAGCTGAGGTTCCAGGACTGGCCCTGAGAAGAGCAGCTTTCCACCGTGTGGGTGGTTTGAAAGGAGCCTCACCTGGAGGCCGAGAAAATGACTCTGTCCTGGGAGCAGTTATTTACAGTAACTCACTGCAAACTCCCCGAGAAGTTCCCCAAAACGACACCAACAGCCGCTTAGGCCCAGGAAAAGCCTCTTTCAGGACAAAAGTAAACTGGAAGGATACAGGGCTGTTTTATTTTTGCACTGTGCTTGTTCTAGGGACAAAGGATTGGTCAGTCAGTGGAATCAGCTGCCCAGGGAGGTGGTGGAGTCACCCTCCCTGACTGGGTTTCAGAGCAGATTAGATGTGGTGTTGAGGGATCTGGTGTAGGGGAGAACTTGTAGAGTAGGGTTGATGGTTGGACTTGATGATCCCAGGGGTCTCTTCCAACCTAAATGATTCTATGATTCTATGATTGTGAACAACTTGGCTTTCTGGCCTCAGTCCCCAAGACGGGCGTGCGTGGGTGAAACAAGAGGCAGCGCAACACAACACGTGGCTCCCAGCGGGTCTCAGGTTTATTGAAACGCCCCCAAGCTCCACACACAGGGTGCAGGTGGCTCCTGCTGTCTCCCATCCCCTTGCCACCCACGGGAGCCCCTTTGGGCGCCGACAGAAAGGCCCCTGGGGCACAGCGAGGTGAAGCGACAGCGGCTGCTACACAAGTACAGAGCAAACCTGGAGGTCCTGCCAGGAGCCCTAACCCACATGCCATCCATTGCTTTTCCTTAAACAAAGCCTGAGGAGTCCCTGAGTCTGAACTAGGAATAAAAACCCAAAGCCAACAAACTGCCCCTGAGCCCTGGCTTACGCATCAGTTGGCAATTATCTTTAATTTTTCTTACAAAACCCAAGCTCGCCTCGGTTTTAAAGCGCTGTTTCCCAGGCTGCACTGAAAAGGCTGTTTGTCCTGCTGGGGGTGCCGAGGGGAGCCTGGGTGGGAGGCAACCACGGCCTGGGCTGAGGCGAGCAGCTCTGGAGACCATCCCTACATTGGGCACCTCTCTGCAGCCCCCAGGAGCCAAGGTTCTCCCCACACCCACTGTGAAGAGCGAGGCGCCTGTACCACAGACTGTTACAGCTCCCAAGTCAGACCCCCAAAGCAGGTGTGAACCCCCTCTGCCCCCCATATTAAATGGGGGTTCAGCCCTGTTTTGAAGTGGAAAGAGAGAGAAATGGGAAGTGCAGTTAATACTGCCAGGCCCCACCAGGGCTCCCGAACACGCGGGGACAGCCACCACCTACGCAGCGAAGCAGTAAACAGAGCTCCAAAGCAGCAGGTGATTAAGGGGAAAGCCCACGCTAATTAAGTCACTCAAGCTCTAGGGTTAACGCTTTGGCTCTTCCCTGGCCAGCAGTTTCCCAGGGTGGCTTGTTCTCTGGTGGTCAGTGCAAAGGCAACAAAACACGAGTCCGTGACACCCTTCTCCTGGGAAGCCACAGGCCAACTGAGGGTGGTTGTTTCTTCAAACTGCTCCTCCTGTCCCAGGAACCCACGAGGGCAAACAACGACCCTCACCCCCAGCCGGGGCGCGGAACACGAAAGGCTTCGGGGGCACCCTTAAATCAAGAAAAAAACTCAGGCAGGAATCAGTCCCAAAATCAGAGGTTTTGACCGAGAACGGTGACCTTCTCTGGCTCCACCAGGGTTCTCCTGGGCAATACCGAAACAAGGGAGCCCTCTGCAGAAAGCCAGCTCGTAGGCCATGGCTAAAACCCTAACAGTGCAGCAAAAAGCCACTAAGTGCTTTTTAAAGTGCCAGCACGGAACGGGAGGCTGCAGGACCAGGAGTGCTGCCGACCTGTGCCCAAAACCCACAGGGTTTTGATATTTTCTGGTTTTAATTGCCAAGCACCGGGGGCACCAAGAGACTCCCGTGTCTGTCAGACCCGCCACTCGGCTGTCTGTGCCCCTGAAACACTCCTGCGGTGCGGGGTCACGCTGCTGGTCCCCGAGTCCCGCCCCACGGGCTGCAAAATCAGCAGGAAAACACTGAGGATTTGGGCAGGAGTGAAAAAATAATACTGAGAAAAAACAAACCCAAACATGAATCCAATCCGGTGGTCACTGCTGGCCCCTGAGAAATGCATCGTTAGTGTGCAACGCAGCAGCACCGCCAGAAGCAGCACGTGTCCCAGAAAGGGTTAATTCCCGCTGCACTAACACTCCCAAATAGGAAGCCGGCTTAGAGGGACTTCCTAATCATGTTAATGATCTCGTTATACATGCGGTAAGGTGCATCTAGGCCCCAGATGAAATCCAGATGTTCCCATTCTGGAATGTTTTTGTGGTAAACCAGGTTTGTGATCTGGGTGAGCAGCATAGCGACGTCCCTGGGGTCGGCCAGCCAGTCCTGTCCACCCGTCCACACCGCGGTGGGCACCGGCATCGCTTTGATTTTGTAGAAGGGGGGAGTAGACTGAGGAGGGGAACAGAGAACACACAGGCATTAGAAATCGTGGAACTGTCACAGCTGGAAAGGACCTCTGAGATCACCGAGTCCAACCACAAACAAAACCACAACCCACTCCCTACATTCTCTGCCACTAGAGCGTGTCCTGAAGTGACACATCTACCCGGGTCTGAAATCCCTCCAGGGATGGTGACTCCACCACCTCCCTGGGCAGGTTGTTCCAGGGCCTGACCACCCTCTCAGTCAAGTCCTTCTTCCTAAGATCTCACCTGAACCTCCCCTGCCCCAACTTCAGCCCATTTCCTCTGCTCCTGTCCTTATTCCCTTGGGAGAAGAGGCCAGCACCCACCTCTCTGCACCCTCCTCTCAGGTAGTTGCAGAGGGCAAGGAGGTCTCCCCTCAGCCTCCTCTGCTCCAAACCCAACATGCCCAGTTCCATCAGCCTCTCCTCACAGGACTTGTTCTCCAGACCCCTCACCAGGACACACTCCAGCACCTCAATGTCCTTCTCGTAGTGAGAGGCCAGAACTGAACACAGCACTGGAGGTGAGGCCTCACCAGCTCCCGGCACAGAGGCACAATCTCTGTACTGAAGAGAGCAACTCCTCACTGCAGCACAACATGCAAGAGAATGTTCCAGAACCTCATTTTCTCTTCCCCCTCCTTGAACAGCCAGAGGTGCAGACAGAGTCCTGACTCAACACAAAGTGTAACTCCAGGAGTTACTCCAGCATTACAACACGCACAGGGGTAAAGTCATGGTCTGAGGAGCTTACAAGACAGCAGGAAGCTGAAGCCTCAGAGAATCCATCCCTTTCAGGTTATTTCTAAGCCCTGATCAAACAGTCGGAGCGACTGCTACTCTGACAGCATGAGTGACAGTACGACACTGCCATCTTTCCCAGGCACTAAGGTGACAAGCAGTGAAATATTTCCAGTAGCACACACTGCAACTTAGAAACAGACCTGCATGGAGATGAGAAGGGCTGAGGACAAGTTACGAACTGAGAGTGAGAAGTGCACAGTGCCACCTCATGGAACCTCTCGAGGACCAGCCCCCAGAAGCAATGTGTCACCACAGCTCCAATCCCTCCTGGCTCAGGACTGCCCCTGAGCTCCAAAGTGGGCTTTTTTGTTGTTGTTCTGAAAAGGCAGGTCTCCAGACTGGTTATTGGGCAGCACTGGTGACTCTGTGGTGTGCAGCATAAACACAGTTCCCAGAGAAGTGCCCCAAGGACCTTCTTTATGATGCTCAAGAACTATAACACATCCATAAAAGACACCTACCTGGTTGTAGTGAGCCATATTCGCAGCCTTGCTCCCCCAGTCATAAGCTTTGAGTTCCCCAGTCTTCACAGCCTAGAAAGAAGGCAAACATTCAACATGTACAAAGAAGAACTGTAACACTTCCACTGCAGGAATAAAAATGCATAGGTCCTCTGGAGAACTGACACAAGAAACAGGGAAATGCCATGAGTTACCAAGACGTGTCACGGGAGTGGGAAACATTCACGTTCAGTACCATGAGACTTTGGCCCTTAAGACTTCACCAGACTCAGGCAAACAGTTCAGTGCCTCCAAAGCTGGGATGTGGCAGCTCCATGCTTGCTTCTGGAACATTCACCTTGCTGTCTAAATGTATCTGCTTCATACTACATTCATAGCCATATCACGCCTCAGGCACAAGGGCCTTACAGGCAGGAAACCCTGCGCTGAGGTGAAACTCAAACTACACTAATAAAACAGAAAGTGAAGCCAAACAGAACGGAACGCCTGCTGCTTCTCACGGGCTAAAGATGTAACTTGCAGTCAAAAGGGGGTTTGCTGAAAGGGGAGCAAATGCTTGTCACAGCATTTGTGAGTGAAGTTATGGCGCCGTATCATTCGTTGGCCTGAAGTGCTTAGAGTTACCCTGTCTTCAAAAGGCCCAGAGGAGAGGGGTGAGCCACCAAAGTCACCTCCAGCAAAGCAGCTGCAGAGACCAGTTGCTGTTCTGACAACTGGCAGTTCCACAATTCCACTTGAGCTACACTACATACAGATTTTGGCGTTTTCATAGAGTCACAGAATGGTTGGAGTTGGAAGGGACCTTAAAGATGTTGGAGTTCCAACCCCCCTGCCCTGGGCAGGGACACCTCCCGCCACAGCAGGTTGCTCCAAGCCCCATCCAGCCTGGCCTTGAACCCCTCCAGTGTTTAAGGCACTTCCATTTTAGCCCATTTAACTGTCAGAGACATTCTCCAAAGCAGCTGAAGTCATGGATAAGATTCTGGACACTCTACCTGGCTCCAGTGGATGATGTTCTGGACAGAGGTCCCCGCGGGGCAGTGTGTTGAGTACACATCCACTCGGCTCTGCAACCAGAGAGTTGAGAGTGTTTACTCCTCCCAGTGCAACTATTATTGCTTCTTGAACAACTAACAGAAGTTTCCACTGAAACCATTCTAAAGAGAAGTTAACTGGAGGTGTGTATACAGATAAGGTGAAAGGTTGAAACATTTTGGGGATGCCTTCCGATGAACTGCAGAAGTTTAAAGCTGAACTTCAGACCAGATAGATAATGGAGTCCCTTAAGCACTCTCAATGCATTCCAAATATCTTTTTAAAAGTGCCAGCACTGTAAGAATTGGGAGCACGTTAACTAATATTTAGATGGCCCTCCAGAGAAACCTCACACCACATCCAAGCGAGCAGCTGTCAGGCCAAAGCCTCCAAACTTCATACACCTTGAGTTTAGAAGTACAAAACACCCAGCAGAAATTTAAATCCCCTTTAAAACCATGAAAACTTCATGTGCTGGGCAAGAAAACATCAGAAAACTGCACTTTCACCTTGATATAAAATCGAAGAAAGTACATTTTCTGCACACAGATTGGTGAAAATAAATAATGCTAACTCGATCAGTTTCTACTGAGTTCAAAGAGTTTACTGAAGACAAATAAAGAAACCTTTACCCTTCACTTTAAGATGCATTATGAAAAAGGCAGTCTGAGGCCAGCTGCTGGTAACCAGCTTTTAGACAACAAGCCAAGTCCAGTGAACAAGTCCTTTGGAACCAGACTCAGGAACGAAGCCATCAGCAGGGTCCAAAATTGGTCCCAGAGGAACTGGCTGCACACATCCACTGCTGTACCTTTATTCTGCACCTCGTTGCAAAAGGAATTCAATAGGTGCACCATCCTGTTACTTTGCTTCTCTTACCCACTTCCCCAACAGACCCTAAATGAGCTATTCTAGCTTTCCAGTAACATCCAGGCTGGGCAACTACATCCACCCCAAGGAAAGATTATTAACCCAAAGGCAGTGTGAGGAAGGCAGCGTTGTTGTTTTTTCCTACTCCCAGGCAGAGGAGAGCGATGCAGCGACAGACAGGCAGCACTGTGCTGGAGCACAGCTGAACCCAGCCATTGAAAGGCACCCCCAACATACCATATTCAAGTTTCTCTCATTAAAACCGCAGAGAAGAAAGAAGATGTTGCCACAAAGGTCGTCAAGGATCCTGTGGGTGCAAACGTGGGTCGCAAGCCACTTCAGCAAGTAGTTCTGAGGGAGGAATTGTTTCTTCCCAAACATGTCCTACAAACCAGCAAACACGTGGGAGAAACACGTCATTGCACAGGGTTTAGCTTTCATACTGCAGCGGTCTTTCTGGAAGCAATTCTCCAGGGTTGCACGAGGAGGATTTCTCTCCCTGCCCACCTTGTTTACAGCCCAAAGGGAAGGGCCTGGTTAGTGCTTCTGCTACAAACAGCGCAATCCCTCACCCCCACAAACATCACCCGGGAACCGGGACCATCACTAAGGAATTCCAAACCCCACTTCAAATTGTAATCAGAGCTAAATTCAGTATGCTGAGAACTACACAGCTTCTTGTCACCACAACTGTCTAAGGCTGAAGTATTTGAAGCTGCATCTGCTAACGCTGAATAGCCTGGTACCCACAACTTCCTCTCCTCTCACCACGGAAGAGCAACAAGCTGCATGAGCTGCCATGGCCACTTCCTCTCCATAGGCATTTTTAAAAACGCCCAAGGATTTGAAAATAGCCCACTGAGAACTTCCCCAAAAGCGACCCAGCTCTTCAGAGACAGGCCTGAGCCCTGGGTTTGTCTCTGCTGGGTACTTCCACACTCCAGTTTTCTGCAAGTCACCATGAGAATTGAGTTCCTCAGCACCACACCAACATCTGCCCGGGGCAGACAGCAGCTCCTACTCTCAATTAGACAAAGTTCGTCAGGCAAGGGCCCGAGGAACCAGGGATCCCAACTGTGAGCATCGCTTTTGCATTAGGTGCCTTTGGAGCAGGGAACTAATACTGCACAGAGACTGGCATTAAACCTGCACCAGGTAACTCAGAGAAGGGTTTATCTCTGACCAAAGAGCTCTGGGTGGGAACCTCCAGGAGCAGCGGAAAGAAAAGCAACAGTTAAAAGTGACACAGAGGAGGGCTGAATCTGTGACACAGAGGAGGGATGTCACCTTCCCTCTCATGTCCCTGGGGAAAGGTAAACTCCTCCAGAGGATGAGTCAGGGCAGCTAAATAAAGCTGCTGCTCTGAATCACTGCAGGATCCTCTTCTAATATTAAATGGTTAATTGTGAAACAGATCTGTTAAAGTTCACGACAACCCAAAAGCATTCTATGTAAAGCTGTCACATGGCTCTGCTGACACAGACCAACCACTGAATTCACCATGGGATTCCTCTAGAGCAAGTCCCAGAAACATGTACATGGGAAAACATCATTTTATTGCACCTATTAAGCTGCAATTGTAAAATACTACTTTAAACTGATGCAAATTGCCTCGTTAAATAGCAGTAAAGCCAGAAAAGCCACTGCTTGCTGTACTGTTAGGAAAGAAACAGCCCAGCTGTCTTGTCAAACACATTAAGCTAAAATCACAGCTATTAACATCCTCTGCTGTTTTCAAGCAGAAAAGGTTGAAAACCCTCATTTGGCCCAAACCATTTCCACTGAAATACAAACCTTGAGTAGCAGGTCAGGAAACACTCCCAGTTTTACAAGAGGGCTGGTGGCAAACTTGACTGTAGCTACTGGTGCCAAGGCAAAGAACAGTTTGATTTTCTTAGCCAGCTGTGGCAAAGTTGAAAAAGCAATGAAAGCTGTAAACAAGATGAGAATAATTAACAGATCTCACTGACACAAGGTAATGAGAATTTTACCTGGCAGTGATTCGATTAAACCTAAGGCACGTTGAGTGTGCAAAGGTACTTGTAGACGAATACTTTGCTTGCTGTCTCCAGGATGAGTTGAGGTACTTTAATCCAATTACCATGGAACACAAATTACATGAGGCAAATCAGAAGGATTTCCTTTTTCTTTTTTTCCCTGAAAAACAAGTTTTTGCTAACTAACCCAACACTCTTCCAGCTCTTTCTATCCACAGGTTTTAGCAGCGGGGGCAGGCCCTACAAACAGCAAGATATGCTGGAAATAGGAATCTATTCTATATGTCAGATGATTCTAATTTTGCAATGCAGAGTTCATAGATCTACTTGAATAGAAACTATATTGCAACTACAGTTTGTCATTTCAACAGCTTCCCTGCAAGTAAGCACAGAAAAGGTTAACTCTTTTCTTTTTAATGTTGGGGAATATTCCAGGAAGCAGCTAAAAACCAGAAGCAGGAGGTTTCAAAAACCCTGGTTTTGCATCATTAAACCCCATACACGGAACTTGGTATCATTTCAAATACAACATATTCTAGGGAATATATAAATATAGGTCTTCTAACCAACACATTCTTCACCTACCCATTGTGGTGCCCTGTGAATGGCCAATGTAAAATACTTGCTCCTGGCCAGTCTTCTTCAAAATAAAGTCCACCGAGGCCGGAATGTCGTACTTGGCCATTTCATCAAAGCTGCAGAAGCAAAGATAATAAGTCTGTTGTGTGAAGTTATCAGTGTGGAACAGCTGCAGAGGTACCACTGGATATAAAGAGAACAGGACACCACACTGACCACAGAACTCCCCTTTACTCTCCCTACATGGGACAGCACGGGGAACCAGAAGGAAGATGCTGTATGTTCACCAGAAGATGGGCAACAAGGCCGAGAAGTGGATGGAGTAGCCATCATTTTTTTCTCGCCCCTGGAAGGTACCTGAAAACCCAGAATTCTTCTTGCTTCACGGTGAAGTGTGTGTGTTTCCTGGACCAGGTGTTCCCTCTGCTGTTTCCCAGCCACACGTCGTAACCGGCGTCGGCCAGCATGAAGCCCAGGCTGTTGTAATCCAGGTTGGTGATCCAGTTGCTGGCATCAGCCAGCAACCCATGCTGGAGGAACACAGCAGGTCTCGGGCCTGGAAAATGAAAGCCTTTATCAGAGCTCCCCCTCTTCATTTGGAACCAGACACCTAGGAATAGTTCAAGTGAGTTACTAAAAGCCTGCTTTAGACTGGCACTCTGAGTATTTAATCCACTAAGGTTAGCAGTTTAATACTCACACTGCCAGGAAATCACAGTTTCGCAAAGAAACAACTTTTTACCATGAGGAATTTTCATGTTAACATCTTATTAGTTCCTGAACTCGAGCAAGAGATTCTTTGAAGTTCAAAACCGACAGCAAATACGCAATAAGCACACACGAGAAAAGCAGGAGCTACATAAAAAGTGCCCTCACAACTGTTTCAAGCCCAAAAATACTCAGCAAAGCAGCCCAACCTCAGAGACAGCTGAACTAATTCTGGGCCTTGCCCTGCCCCACACCGATTCCCATTTGTGTGCCACTGACGTCTTCCTTTTCCAGCTAAGTCAATCCCAACCCAGGGTGCTGAGCAGTGGAAGTATCTGCAGCTGGTACTGATATTATCTCCCTTCCACTCCCCAAGCTCTGGCCCCACTTGGGAGTCTGTGTTTCAAAGGACTGTCTCCTCCTGACTTAAGCAGTTGGAAGAACCACAGTCAAGACCCAGGTGGAAGTTCAGCAGCCTCCCTCCTGACTTCCCCATCCTGGAAAGGGAAACAACACCTTCCTACAGAGTGTAGATTTTTTTAAAAAATTGAAGGTTCCTGCTTCTACACAAAGGAAATAAATCAATGTATAATCCTTTAGGAGGAACATGACCATGGGAAAATCCCAAGACCTGTCCTTGGATCCTGCAGCAGCACAGGTGCTTTAATAACCGAAATCTGATAACGTGGCAACTTTAGCTCAATGCCAGAGATTACTCAGGAATTCACCTCCTCTGATGACACATCCTTCCACCACGGTACTCACCCCTAACCCCATGCCATACTTCCTCCATCGATCATTTAGAGACTTGGATCTTTCAGTAGAAACAGTCCAATCACAACTCCCAGTCACCCACACCCTCCATTCCAGGTCATGCCCAGAAATGTGTTCTGCAAGGTCCAACACCTAAATGAGCAACATTCCTCCCTCCCAGCAACCTTCGTATCTGCAACAAGGAACCTTTTCTGTGCCTGCTTTCCCCATTTGGTTAAAAGCCCACATCGTGGCACACTGTCCCTGCAACCAGAGCAAACCAGCAACATTCAGCACCACCTGACCAGCCTGAGCCTGCAGCATTTTCAAGCCTAAGGCTAAGTTTGTTTTCAGCACTGCTCACTTTCAGCTTTGGTGCCTTCTTCCCTTTTACTAACCTCAGATCAAACAACTTCTGGGGTTTTTTTTGAAGAACGGGCTCTCCTCAAGCTGTGACTTGCATGTTTCATAACAAGGGGAGGGGAAAACAGATTAACTGCTTTAAAGCTTTCTTTCCCTTCCCCTGTTAGCCTCCAATTTCTGCCGGTTCCTTTTTCACTTCGCCAGGCAGTCACCAGATCTGCACGTGAATCCCACAATCATGTGACGAACAGAACTGTTATTGTTCCAGTCTGTATCGCCTCTGATCCTAAAAACCCCAGAGAAATAAATAGGAAAGGCAGGTCCTTAAGCTACCCTTTCTGCTAGAGAATCACAGAATCGCAAAATCATTCAGGTTGGCAGAGACCCTTGGGATCATGGAGTCCAACCATCAGCCCTACTCTACAAAGTTCTCCCCTACACCAGATCCCCCAACACCACATCTCATTGATGCTGACACACACTCAGGAATGGGGACTCCACCACCTCCCTGGGCAGCCCGTTCCAGGCTCTGACCACTCTTGCTGGGAAGAATTCTTTCCTCATGGCCAGCCTAACCCTACCCTGCTGCAGCTTGCAGCCATTCCCTCTCCTTCTATCGCTCATTGCCCGTGAGAAGAGACCAGCACCAACCTCTCTGCAATGCCCTTTCAAGCAGTTGTAGAGAGGGATGAGGTCTCCCCTCAGCCTCCTCTTCCTCCAACTAAACACTCCCAGCTCCCTCAGTCGTTCCTCATAAGCCTTATTCTCCAGGCCTCTCACCAGCTCCGTGTCCCTCCTCTGCACTCGCTCCAGCATCTCAGATCTCTCTTGTGCTGAGGTGCCCAGAACTGGACACCAGACTCAAGGTGCAGCCTCACCAGTGCTGAGCACATCTTGTTCTCTCCGCTGCACCCCCAGGAAGGGCTTCCATGCCCTTCTCACCCAGGCTGGGAAGTCGGTTTAGATTTTTAGTTAATACTAAACCCAAAAATCATTGATGTTCTCCATATATCCTCCCCACTCCCTTTTTTTTTTTCCCCTTTTAGCTGAAGAACTGTAGATTTTGTTCCAAAACATCATGTGCTACATCATTCCAGGGGATCCTGCTCACATTATGTAGGCATTGCAAAACAATAATTGTGGCAGATGTACGCTAAGTCAGCAGTGACACATCATTGGTATCTCGCCGAGAAAAGATACCGAGTCTATAAAAACTTAAAATCAACATGAACTTTGAAATCTTCATTCTTCCTGGAGATCATACTTCCCCAAGGGTGCTCACTAATCCCTGTTTGTAAAATTAAAGTGCTTTGCAAAACATGAACTTGGGGTCGAGGGTGTGCCCGAAGGGGAATGCGGAGAATTCCCCCAGGTCAGGAAACTTGTGTTTGCTTATGTCATCGATGAAGGACTGGACAAAATCAACAGGTACAAGGGCAGCCTGGCCTTCTCCTGGGGGCTTCTCCAAAACTTTTAGGTACAAAAGCACCTGCCAGGTGTGACTGGCCTCGTCCACACACCGATTGAAGACATGGACAGCGCGAACACCCCAGCTGGCACAAACCCAACAGATTTGGCTGGGCTGCTTGGCCTTTGGTGGGGGAGAGGGGTTTTGCACAGGTCCTGCTCACACCCAAGGCTACAGAGCCATTTCTTTGGTGAGCTCCGTGTTTTTAACCTCTCCCCCTAGGTTTTTTCAGCCCAAAAGGTTCCGAAGACAGGCCTTAGAAAAGGTAGAGTTTCCATGCAAACAGGCTACCATTGCACACCTGATTGTCTGCAGGATCCTTTCTAAGGGGCCAGGACAAGACTGGTACCAAAGGGAGCCATCACTGCCCAAATACACCACTAATTCCACATGCAGTGTAGGAGGACAGCAAGTCAAGGGCTCCATGCCTCTCCTCTCTCACACACATCGGCCCCAGTTTAAAGCACTCCATCACCCAGTCCTTGCAAACCCCCCTGTGCTCGTGCCGCTCCCTTAAGTTTCACCTCACATTCCCCCTACCCTTCCTCTGCCACCTCCTCACCTCAACAGCCCAAATCATTTTTAAATGTATTGTATAAAACCCAAAGAGAAGCCACGAGTCATCAAACACAGGGCACTAAAAGAGAGCTTCCATGTTTCTGTACTAGCCAAGCCACACTAAGGTGTTATTTCCTACCGTTTCTGGGGGGGGCACAAAGATTTTTCCACCAACTAAACAGGAGCTTGATGCCCCCACAAAAGATTACAGTTGAAGACCAGGCTGAGGCTCTGAGCAACCTGGTCTGGTGGGAGGTGTCCTCCCAGGGCAGGGGGGTTGGAACTCAGTGACTGACCTTTAAGGTTCCCTTCTGACTAACCATTCTATGATTCTATGGTTGTACCTTACTATATTCTTCTCTCTCTTCAAGCAGTAAAACACGACGCCCTGGTACTACTGGTCTGGCTTGTACCTCACCACAAAGGGAGCGCCAGAGGGGTTGAAATTAACTCCTGTTTTATGCAGGAATCAGGCAGTAATTATTCTGTGCACACTCTAGTGGGAACTCCTGTAGCTTAGCCCTGTTTCACCAAAGGAGGAGGTGACCTGACCCTACTTCTGGAAACAGCCAGGCATGTTCAACAAGCTTATTTGTTATAAAGAAACATTTTTTTGAAAAACAGGGTTTGAAATAACCCAACAACGTTACAATCAATCTCTTCTCAAGGGACTTTATTACTTAAAAAAAAAAAACCAAAAATCTCAACCCTTATTTTCCACTCCCTAGAAAATCCAGGCCTCAGTCCCCCCTAAAACCAAACAGCGAAGGGCCCGTGTTAACACCACGAAAAGGCAACGGCAGGAAAACAGGCCCTTCTGACTCCTTCTGCCTGCCTTCCTCCACAGGCCTAACCCATTTTGGCCAAAGCACTCACCAATTAGATATTCTAACTGCGTAGGTCATGCAGTCTTTAATCCTTCCCTGGACTCTTAGAGGAGAGAAAGTTCTATAAATCGAAGAGAGCTTTTTCGTGCCTTCCCACTTTTCCCAGCAGCCACAAACCTCACCTTTGCTCCTCCCACGGCCTTTTCTTCCGTACGGAATTCTGTTCACGGAAAGGATGTATCCATCCTCTGTCGTCACCTCGTACTCCTCACTCGGGTATCCCCTGAAGGTAATAATTTGACTCTGAAGGAAGAAAAGGAACAGCCTTGGAGTCAGAGCGCCAGCCTCCTCCGCCCAGTAACACCCGCAGGGCACTCGGGGCTCCTGCTGGAGTTACGCACACCCCGCTTACAGGGAGAAAGGGGACTGAGGTGGTGAAAAGGAGACCACAAAAACAGGGCACAGCACCCAGATTTAGCAGGAAAAAAACAACCCCAACACTGCCGTGTGCTCTCGAGGCAAGCAGAGCCTTCCAGCAACAAGCGAGGACAGGAAAGAGCCACTGGTGCCACAGCGGGGGCAGGGAAGAGCTCATCTCTCCCCAGGGGAAAGGCTTCTTTAAAAACAGTTTAGATTCATATTTATAATTCTCTGTTATGCAGAGGACACAACCACATTTAGGTAATGTGCTGAAGTGAGCCACGAACTCAGCAGCTTTCATACACGAAGGTCCCACTCTTCCCCTGCGTGAGCTGCTGACACTGTCACCTCAGCTCACAGTTCCATGGCCCGTGTCGTACTCACCCTCCTCCTCAAACCTTATGCTGCTGCACAGCTTTGTGCTGACAAGCCAAACAAGAAAATCCTAATTAAAGAGCACCCCACACCTGTTTATCTTACAATTTCATTACGAGATTTATCTCCCATCTCTTAGGTCTCAGGCTTCAAGTTATTTTCATCTGAGGGAACTCCATCATTGGGGTTGTCTCGTTGCTTTTCAGATTTGATACAACTCCATTAGAAACTTGCTCTTTCCTTGGTTTTATGACACCAGCTGTGACTTGAGAAAATGTGAGAAACAACAAGACACGATGGGAGTTCTCCTCTCCAGCTGCTGGGCAAGGAATAGACAGAGCATTTAATTAAACACGCTATTCCTTTCAAACATATCTTTAATCACCCACAGCAACATTAACATTCCACCACGATCTTAAGACTAAATTCCATTCAAATGCCAGGAGCCTCAAGACTAAGTGACTACATCCAGTCCTCAAAACGACGTTCAGATGACGCTGATGGCTCGAGCATTTTCTTTTTCTTACAGACTTTAAGCAATTCCAGGGCAAAACACCCCCTCGCACACGTGAAAAACGTAAATCATAGAATCATAGAATCATAGAATCATTTAGGTTGGAAGAGACCCCTGGGATCATCAAGCCCAACCATCAGCCCTACTCTACAAGTTCTCCCCTACACTAGATCCCTCAACACCACATCTAATCTGCTCTTAAACACAGTCAGGGATGGGGACTCCACCACCTCCCTGGGCAGCCCATTCCACTGACTGACCACTCTCTCCGTGAAAAATTTTTTCCTAATGTCCAGCCTAACCCTCCCCTGCTGCAGCTTGCAGCCATTCCCTCTTGTCCTGTCGCTCATTGCCCGTGAGAAGAGACCAGCACCAATATCTCTACAGTGCCCTTTCAAGCAGTTGTAGAGAGTGATGAGGTCTCCCCTCAGCCTCCTCTTCCTCAGACTAAACAACCCCAACTCCCTCAATCCATCCTCATAAGCCTTGTTTTCCAGGCCTCTCACCAGCTTTGTTGCCCTCCTCTGTACTCGCTCCAGCACCTCGATATCTCTCTTGTGCTGAGGTGCCCAGAACTGGACACAATACTCAAGGTGTGGCCTCACCAGTGCTGAGTACAGGGGGACAATCACCTCCCTATATAAATAAATATATATAAATAAAACGGTCGGGTTTGGATGGGGCAGAAGGAAGCTCTAACTACCACCGGCTACCCACAGCCAACCCCTCCTGGAGGTGGCTGTTGCGGGAGAAGGAGATTAAAAGTTAAGGGAGTAAATGCCAAGCGGGAAGAAGGGCGGCTGCGGTGGGAGCATCCCGCAGCGGCCCCAGGGCCGCCCCGCCAGGACGGGTGCGCTCTTTCCCAGCGGCTGAGGAGCAGCGCAAAAAACCAACACGCAGCAAAACGCTGCGGGCCTGGATAAGAAAACGCGTGAGGCAAATGAGCCACCGACACCGAGGAGGAGCCGGAGGGAGGAGAAGCGAAGCCGAGGAGCGGGCAGAGGCTGCACCGAGTCTCCCGGGGGCTGCGGGGGGGAAACCGGGCCGGGCCCGCGGAGCCGGAGAAGGGCTGGCCGGACCCCTCCGCTTCCCTCCTCACGCCCTAACGGCCCCGGTGATGGCCCCGAGCACCTTTCCCTCCCTCCCCGCCGCGCCACTCACGATGTTCATATTCGTTTCGGGGTCCACATTTCTCCTCCCGCCGGCGAAGGCGCCCGAACCGGCGAGGCTCAGCAGCAGGAGAGCGGCCACCAGCAGGCCCCGCATCCTGGGCCCCGCGGGGAGAAGAGGCGGCGGCGGCGGAGCTGAACCCGGCTTACGAGCCGCCTACCGCCAGCCGTGAGGAGGACGGCAACCCGGACTGACAGGGCGAGGAGGGAGGCGGCCGCCGTCCTGAGGGAGCGCAGCCGAGCTGGGGCGCCGGGGTGTGTCCCCGCGGCCCTTAGCGCT
>VZTM01014458.1:7713-18295 GCA_013400555.1 Jacana jacana
CCTCCCCCGGGGAAACTTTTCCTTCCCCCGCCCTACGGCCGGGAGGGCTCCTGGGGTGACGGTCCCGGTCGGAGCGCGGCGGCGAGGGCGGCTGTCTCGGTTAAGGGCTGCGCGGGGAGGAGCGGTGGGGTGCAGAGCCGTGCGGGGGTTGCGCTGGTGCCGGCGGGAGGGGTTCTGCTGTACTCCCCGCGGCGAGACCCCCGAGCCCCGCGGAGCCCCGACGACAGCGGAGCTTCCCGGCCGCTCATCGCGCCGGTAGGACGAAGCAGAGTTTATTCCCCACCGTTCCGGTCATTTTTCCCGAAACGTTGAAAATGTCTTAGGGGACCTGGACACTTACTTAATCTTCGGTAACCTCTAGCGAGCAACGTCAGGAAACTTCATTCCACTACACTTTTCAGCAGCAGAGTCATGGAACAGTTGACTTCGGCTATTTCTTTAACTTGTAAAGCAGTTAGAGTAACCTTACGATTGTCCTGTCAATTTCCTCAGCAAGTTCTGTGAAGTTGGGGGTGTTTAGTAAATAGAAAAGTTCCAGGTACTGCTGGTGCTCGAATATACTTCTTGAAATCAATACAACATATACTGCTAGTGGTTGTTTCAGTTACTGGCTGCAGAGCAGAACAAGCCTTAATTTGCTAACTTGCTCATATACTTACTGGAATTCTGATACATTTTTATGTTTTTGAAGAAAAAATGCTTCTACTTTGATGGCCATAGGTATGTCTTCCAGTACTTCATTCTAAAAAGGCATAGTTGAAGTCTGTTAGCAGTTTGCTGAACGGCACTGCCTGTGGTCTGCTGTTAGGATGTCTATGTTTCATAAGCACAAGAAGTTAACTTGTGTATAACTGGGCTTTTTTTGTTTTTGTTTTTTTCCCCTCCAGGTTTTGTAATCTTAATTTTTGTTACCTGAAAATGAATAACTCTCTCTACAAACTGCAACGTTTAGCTTTTGAAAACTTTATAACCATTAATCAAATATTACAAAAACAGATACTCCAGTTTTAATTCTGAATTTCTATATTTTACATAATATAGCTACTTGTGAAAAACACAAGGTGATACTTCAAAAACCAACCACTTGGCATTTTGAAGCCTCATGTCTTTATGAATATGAATTCATGCACATGCATTTTTCCAAATCTTAGCAAAGTAATAAACTGTTGTATACAAACTGTAATACCAACAGAAATTCTGTTCCATAAAGCTTTTTCACAGATCTAGCAGGTATTTCAGAAATATTAGATGCTGCTAAAGAAATCATTCCTTGTTCAATGCATTTCCTGAGACAAGCATTGTCAAAACTATGTTATTTCTACAAAATGTTCTGACAAATCGTAGAATGTTTAGACTGTAACTAGTCCAGGGCACAAAACTGTGTAGTACTATTTGAAGTCTCATTTAAGTCTCATAGGGACCTAAACCTGCATAGTTATATCATGGAAACAGGCTTGCCAGCAGTAAAAAGTTATGTACACATTTTCATTTCAGTGAAGGCAACTGATGCCTACTTCCAAACTTCAAAATATGAACATATTTACTACTTGTGTGACATTGACAGTCTTGTTCCCAAAATTCTGTCATGCACCACCAACTAATAATTAAGCAGCCTGTTTATCTTTGAGACATATTCAGAACTCTAGCAGAAGCTAACAGCAGATACCTATACAGACTAATGAAGGGAAGGTCTTTAACAGAAATTGGTTTTAACAAGAGAAAGGGTTGCGTGAAAAGGCTGAGAGCTAAGATGTTCTATTCTTGAGCATTTCTACTGATTGTCTTAGTGCCCACGGATGTATCATGAAGTCCATGAGTGAAATTTTATGTCTCTGATGTTACTGGCAGTTTTTCCGTTGGTTATAGTGCAGTCGAAGTTTCATACATGAATAGCTTTGCCACCCTGCTTGTTTATGTAGTGAGACTTCGGTACATTCTCCTATTGATTGCCATTGCACACAGGGACTTCATTTCATTGAAGCTCATACCATCTTATTTCTATCTATTTCTGTTAATAGCAATGATAAGTGCACAGATACAGAAAAGCACAAACAGCTATAGTCCACATTAGTAATTAAAAAGGCCAATTAATTGAAGACTGAAATTTTCAGGTAGATGTCTGGAGACAGGTACCCAACTGGTACTTCTCTTAGCTGTCTTAAACACTTTAAAAATGCTTTTAGGTATACAGAAAATACCAGCCATGGTAAGTAGTATCAATGTATCTTTATCAAATGCCTCATCATCTACATCCTGTTTTTCATTAGTAGCATGGATATAAGCTTTAATTCATCACAAAATAGTTTTTATTGGCCAAAGGATTATGAGAAGAGTTTCACTAGGAGATGAATGATTCTGCTGGTGAGATATGAATTAAGAATCTCCTGTCCAGCTAGCTCAGTTGGTAGAGCATGAGATTCAATCTCAGGGTCATGGAGAGAGCATCTGTTAGTTGCTTCAGTGGTCAGTTTAGCCCAAACCACCACACTTGTCCTAACCTAGATCCAGATGTATCTTTTGTTATTGGGGTCAAGTTATTGATGAAGGCAGGTCTTCACTTTTTTATTGAGGAGTTTAGCCCAAAATGCTCATTCAGATTAGGAATCATGGCATTTGCTCCAATGTGTCCTTTCAGTGGAAAACTACTTTTTCTGCATGTAAAAGGATATAAAAGCTTTTTTTTCTAGCTTCAGCTCTCACTGATTTGATTTTCAATAGCCTGGCAGCTTTTAAATGAATGTGCAGTTGCATGGTTTATCCACATGTATCTTTTATCCACAAAGACGACGGTCTCAGGCTGTCTCACAATATGTGATTTGTTAAGACACAGTGAACTCATGCCTCATGGCTTCCAGCTGCTGGGATCACACCAAACCTTATCCACTCTTGCTATGCTGACTGCCGCTCATTACCAAGTTCATACTGGCTTGACTGCTTTCTGGTGATTGACGTTGACTAAGGGAAAAGATTTCCTTTTATTCACATCAATTGAATGCATTCACATTTTCATATTGTCTATGCAATATCCAACCAGTGGCTAGAGTTACTACACTTTGGACTGTAAAAACATGGGATAAATACCCAGTTTTGTAAGATGTATCCTTTAACAAACTCTGTGTTAGGATTTTTGAAGTTTAGTCAATACGAGTAGCCTAAAGGCAGATAAGGTTCAGATGTCTTTCAGAGTTAAGTTGCATTACTAAGTGTAAGGCCACAAATTATCTGGCATAAATGAGTGAAGGTCTAGTAATTTTAAAAGGAAGAATGGGCTGGTGTAGTGAGTATTGGGTCAAAAGTACTCTTTCAGTTGCAGGTGATGATAAGCAGGTGTAAGAATATCCATAGTAATAATATACTCCACAGTTCGTAGCTTTTGACCACTTACTGAAGTGAATTCCTGTCTGAAATTCAGCTAGAGTGGCAGTGTACCAGAGATTTCTGCACCAAAAGGTAGCCTCCGATTGCATTTGCAGCCATGCTTGCAAGCAGAGGCTGGCTCTGAGGGTACCGCTGGGCATGGCCAAATAGAGGCTTTGTAGATATATCCAGGGAGAACCATGACTTCCTCTTGACTTGTCTTCAACAGCTCCCCTCTCTGCTTCTTGTATATCATGTCTGTTCAACTTTTTTCATAAGGACTCACTATTTTTAACAAGATGGCAACTGGGTCAAGTATTTCTGTGTCTTTTTACCTCAGCTGAGACTTTGGCTTTGGTCTTTCAATTTAGAATTAAATAAGGATGCCAAAAACTAACGGACTTGGGAGAAAAGAAGCACTTCAGCATTTGGCTTTTAAGAAGCTATGAGTAGAAGAAGAAAGTGAAAACACAGGTTACAAATATAATTTTTGCTTGTAACAAAACTACATATAAATTTTTTTCCTGATAGTATCTCTGTAGCTTTTAATCCTATTTAAACAGTGAAATAAACCCTGAAACATTGAACATTGTTTTACTCTAGTTGCATATTTTTAACTCTCTAATTTTCATTAAGAAGGGCCTTTCACTCCCACTGTAAAAAATAAAGAAAAAGAAAAAAAGAAAGCTGTCTGACAGGTATTATTACAGTTATACAGCAATCCTGGAGACAGTCAAAGAGGAACATTTGTATCCTGCAAATTAGAGAGGAAGGGTGCCATGAGCTATGTAAAGGTGCCCGTAATAACAGACTGAAACATTATGTCAGCTGGGTATGGGAATGCTGCTGTTCTTTGCATCTTAATTAAATGAAGATGAGATCATTTTGGTAAGAATTTGGCCTCCACTCATGAGATGAAAGGCTAGCACAGGTATCTAACATGTGAAATCATGCCCTTCCACCTTGTGACATGAAAAGGTAACTACTTGGCACTGTTTAGTCATCAGAGCAGATAGTGAATAGGTTGTGAGAGAGCTTCCAGCGTTTTGAACATTCAGAGATGCTTCCTTGGAAGGTGGCTGAGGCTGTGTGGCTACAGAAGCTAAGGGCCATGGTGTGCGTTCCTGTTTTCCAACAGTCTTAACAGTCTTCAGGCTGTCCCTGTATCTTTGAAAGAGACCATTAATTAGTCTGACTTACAAATTCTAACATCAAGTCAGTAACTCTTTCTAGTATCCTTTGGGTTTTTGCCTGTGTAAGGCTTGAACACTTATGAACAAGAACTCTATCTTAGTTTTAGAAGTAATACAAAAAAAAGTTTAAATTTCTTTTTCAACCGTTCTTCTCAGTTTCATACTTTCGTAGTACCTGGTGAAATGCAGCCCTCGTCTGGGTGGCTTTTTCCAGCTTCTAATTTACTACAAATAAAAACTACAATCATAAAAAGACACACACACACCATTTGGTCCAAACAGATGCTTCTATTTCTTTATTATTTTTTCTTAACTGAGTGTTGTTGATACTGAAGACTACAAGTCTGAGCAGAAAGAGTCCTCCAGGACCTGCTCAGAGAGCTGAAGCAACTTCTGAGAGTCAGCAGCAAATAAGATTTGCAGTTTCATGGAAATGTTTTTTAAAAGATGTATGTAATGGAATAATTTATGGTTATAATTCTTCAAGAATAATTGGTTAGGGACAGAGGGCTAATTAATTACTATTCTATTTTATTTCCAGTCATACTTTGTTAGTGATACATGGGATGGGGAAGTTTTTGGTGTCTTAAAGTCCCAAATCCACTGTGAATTGCTTGCTTTTCAGTGACTCACTAGTAATTAAATAAAATATTTTGGGGTTGGTTTGGTTGGTTGTTTTTTTTTCCACTGTTAAGTCAAAGTATGTGATATGGTCGGTTTTGTGGCTATTTGAGCACAAGGAATGGGGAAGTAATAGATCGTGAAGCCTTCAAATTCTGAGAGCTTGTCCTAGCCAGCTTGTCCTAGCCTAGGGGAATGGCTGTCTGGCCTGGCACACCATTTGCCCCCTATGAAGATTTTAAGACCTGCCTAATCAGTTATATAGAAAGGAGCTGTGAACTTTCCTTGACTAATGACCACAAAATGACAAGTATATTGCTGCCTGGGTGTGGGAAAGGCCATCAGCTCGCTGAAGGCCATGGAGCATGGTGCGATGGTAGCTCAGGAGCAGGGCAGCCAAAGGGGACAGTGGGGGCAGCCCAAGTCCCAGGCATATGGCCCTTCCCTGGGGACAGGGATGGGATGAGGCTGAACCAGGATGTGTTTTGACTTGGTGGGGCCCATGGTGAGGCAGGGCAGGGCTGTGGGAAGCTGGAGGCTGGCTCTGCTGCAGTATCCCTGATGCAGGAACTGATGGCCCCAGGGGCTGAAATGGAGACCTGGGCTGTGGGCAGGGTGAGGGGAGCTCCAGGGTATGGGCAGGGATGGTCTGGCCTAGCAGTGCCCCCAAGGCCCCGAAAGTTGATACATAATTTTAATTGGATGGAAGTGAAAGGTGCTTAGAAAACTTCATATGGCTCATCTTCTGTCCTAAATCAGATGTGACAGTGGTTGAAGACATGGTGCTCTGTAAGGAGAAGGCTCTAGGCTGGTGACAGGCAGTGGAGCAAGGTAGCAGTAACTCCTGTTGTATGATGGCCAATTACATGTTGGAAGAGGTAAGAAGAGTGGGCTGGAGACAATTTCCTCTTCTGATACGTTTTTTTATTTTTTTTTTTAAACCAGATAAAGCATTTTTGAAACTAATAAGTGTTTTATATCTGCCATTTCTCAGTTGAAGGTCTAGTCTTGTCTCTACTCTGTGACAGCTGGCTATATCACCTGCATCACACAGCCTCTCATTTTTATCATTTTTCACCTACTTTTTGAAACAGAAGAAAGGCAAGGTCACAGAAGAGCAATGTGTTCAAGCATGTGTGTGTGACAGTGTGCTTTAAAATGATGTATTGAATGGTAGCATGTTAAAAATCTTTGTTGCCTTTTTCTTAGTATTACCTTCCCTTCTTTCTCTTAATTTTACTTATAATGGAATGGGTTGTGACTGGCGTTAGAGAGATTTCTTTGTCTGTGGATAAGAAATCATGCCGAAATGATCTTGTGATTTGTGAAGTAGATGGGTTTGAAGAGCTCAGAATAATAATGATTTTTTTTCTTTCTCAGCAGACTTTTCATAGGTTTTCCTCGTAGCCATCTTCCTCAGAACACTATGTTTCTGGAAATACAAGCCAGCCATAAGCCTTTGTGAAATCAGGTATGTTTTGCTGCTGGAATGGTTCAATGAAGCCAGATTTTACTGATGAATTTGGGTTATTCATCTGCATCTAATGAATTTATGTCTCCGTGTGCCTTCTAGTGAGGTGACTGTGCTCCTTATTGATTTCCAAAAGCTATTATCAGCCTAAACCCACCCGCAAGCAGTTTCTTTGGTGATTATAAGTTTTGTTCTGGTTTTGTTCCTCTGTACTTTTCATGGTAGAGTGCCTCCTATAACAGCTCCAACTTTTCCTTCCAAAATACTTCATCAATAAGCCTAATAAATTAAGGATTTTGTGGCCCGTTATGTTGTATCCCTCTCTCACAGCAGCACTATTTGGTGAATATATGATTAGGTCCTAATGGAGCAATACAAAACTCACTGAAATAATATGTGGTAGCGCAAATACAGCAAAAACATTTGTTTTGAAGGACTATGCTCTTTTGCTACAACACATTAAGACATCTCCTGTCTACACCAACTAGAATAAAATAGGTCAACTATTTATGAAGTGAACACCTGTTCATCTATGTTATCAATAGCCACTGAACAAAATTATTACATCTATACCAATCATTTAGTTCCACATAATAGAAACAAATAATTACTACTCAGCATTGTCAAAAGAGTAAAGCTGCATGCTTTTAAAAGACACCAGCTCTGCCTCAACATTCATTCATGATAAATGAGCCTCATTTCAGCGTTTGTTGAGTGGCAGGAGACCTTTATCCTGTGACATTGTTCTATTCCACTGTCATTATTTCTTAATTATCTCTGTCATTACTAGTTTGGAGTTTGGTGCATGTTACTGGCCGAATTCAGCTTTGACTTAAGTGGGTACAACGCCATTTACTCACAACAGAAATGATGTCCATTTGTGTCAGGACTGAGCTTAATTCTCACTTCTTAACCAGTGGCTCATGATTCACTTTTCTTGTTCCCAATAGATGCTGGAAAATGAACTCAGAAAACTAATTTTTACAATGAGAAGATGCTATTCAATACATGTTTGGATAAGTCTCACCCTGCTATCTTCCTCTTCTCCTTACCACCTGCCCTTATTCTGCTGGGGAAAAGGAATAGCTGCCCTAACAGGGTGTCTGGCATCCTACAAGCCAGGTTTGCAATTTGCACAGTGAGATATGTTCTTTTAAGGTCTGATGGTGACAGCAAGAACACAGTACTCCTTGGCCACCGTCAATCGAAGCCACCCCCTTAAGTAACTGAAAATTAATCCCATTCTTCTGCTATGCTCAAGCCTTTTGCACTTTATCAATTGCTGCATAATACTTTGGCTAAACCATGGAGCCATAGTAATGTACTGAATCATAAATTGATACATCATGTGCTCATTCTGAAAGAGCCTGATTCATACCTAGGTCATGGTAAATTCTGTTAGGCTTAGAGGGATGTTTTCTATTCTCTAATACTTTATAATATTATTTTTTTTTTCAGTGAGAGAAAGAAACTAATCTCTGGTAATTCTAATTGACATGGCTTCAGTTTTGCATAATCAGTCATTTCAGGGATTTCTTCCTACCCTTTAATTACTGCTCTCCCTTTAGTTTACAGTATAAGGCAGAACCAATGCTCAAAGACAACGTGTTAGGACTGTAGAGAGACCTGTTTATAGGGTCTTTCATTAACAAGCTGAGTGCAGTTGCTGCTCACTGAAGAATTTGGTAGGGATGGGAGCTGGCAGTGTTCATGGCTTCCTGGAAGGGATGGGAGGGGACCACACAGGGTCATGCCATTGGTTTTTCCTCCAGCACTGACTGACAAATTCGGCAAGTCTGATGAACTGGAAGAAATTGCACTGCTTTGGCAGGTTGTCTTTTCCCATTTGCTTGGACTGAGGGAAGTTAGATTTCCTGGTGGACTCCTCCTTACACAATAGTTGTGGGTTTGTAAATGGCATATAAGAATGGCAGGAATGCTGATCCCCTGCGCCTCACCCCCAACTCTGGTTACCTGTCCTGAATTAATTATTATATCACAAAGTACAAGATTTGCAAACTTCTCCATCGTCAATGTGTGAGCATTGCGGAAACTGATAGCAGCAGAACCTGCCTAGAGATCCCAGCTATTAATAATCATGCAAGATATATCAGGGCTATTTTCTTTTGATTACACTACCTATTTTTTTTTTTCTGTTTATGGAAAAAAAAAGATTTTTCCACCTTTTCACCCACCACACTGACAGGAGTCCTGTGACGTATACACAGATGTAGGAATGGATTGGGATATAAGACAGCACACCCATAGTAAAAACTCAAGCATGTAAGCTGACATGCATCAGATGTGGCTGAATCATGAGTATTCTTATTAAGATTTCATCTCAGGATTTCTAAATTGTCATTCAATCATTGTGCATATAAATGAACAGCATTTAAATAAATAAATTCCAGTGAGACACAAAGTAAAAGGGGGGGAGGGAAGGGGAGAGTAGAGCCAAACACTCTTGCTAGTACATCTGAGTCTCTAAGAGGTGGTTCATTAACTTTCAGAGGCAGCTTCTCTCAATATCTGTTCTATATGTCCCTACAGGAAGGTGTCATAATATGTACTTCATTCACAAAATATGTATCTAAGAGAAAACATGACAGAGTTGTAGAGGATGCCTTACCATTTCAAAGTCCCTTAAGAAAATCTGTACATGCAAAATGTTAGTCCTAGATTTTTTAAGAATTACTTGTTACAAGTACTTATTCTCTTAAAAATATGAGCTTTTCCCAAATGGTTTATAATACACACACTCAAAGCCAATAACTATAATGATAAAATAATATAAATCAGTCATATTGAATCAGTCATGTATTAACTGACCAAGAACAAATATCTGGAGTACTCTAATTACAGCACCCTCCCTTTCACTGTAAAATTCAGAAATCAAACCATGGTTTTAGGGTAGAATCATTGCCAAATGGCTGTAAGCATTGGGTGTTTCTTTCTAACAGTGAATTATGCCCTTAGGGACAAAAATCTGAAAACATAAGCTTTAAAAATGCAGGTTTTAAAGTGAATGAGGAAAAAAAAATCTAAAAGCAAGCTCTTTTGTGTAAACATAAAAGCTGTTACACAAATTCTGAGTACAGCACTGTGGACATATTTTCTCCTCCCAGTGAAAATAAAAAATATGTCCAAGCTCTTCTCCCTATCTATTCATCATTCGATTTAATAAGAAAAACTCCACAAAGAATTCACTTGTAGGCCTGGTTGTGAGACTGGTATTATATCCTGGTTTTGACAATGTTTTAAGGTTCTGCTCTATTTCAGAGCAGCCTAAAAGCTTTTTTTAAAATACATTAACAGATTGTGACTCCACTGTGCTAGCCCATCAGCTAAAGGTCCACTAGAAATCACAGCTTATGAGTGCTTAGACCTAGGCCTAGTGTTGTAGAAGAATTTATGGGTAGGATTCATCAAACCTACATTTAGATATGTACAGTGTAGATGTGCATGTGCACATATGCTATAGATACAGCATGTATCTCAGCTGTCATCTATTCATAGCCTATGGTCAGAAGTGTGTACTGTATTATGATTTATCTGAGCACTTTTACTTGTTTAGCTTAAGGTGAGAGACATTTACCCCTTAGCGTACCTATTCTTCTCCATTGGCTTTGAAGGGATGACCAGCTCAGATATGCACATGAATCCCAGTGCAGTACAGTAACTCCAGTGCTGTGATTTAGAATTTCAGCTTTCTAAGATAACGGCACCCATAAAAAGCATCAAGATGTTGCAGGATACCATGAAACTATAGAACCAAGAGGTTCTGGGGAAAGTGATTCCACTTCACTAGTCTCCCAGTTCCTTGCACAGTCTGATTTCATGGGGGTACTTGGATTTGTTCTCTGATGAACAACATCAATATTGGAAACCACAGGCTGAGATAATCTCCTTCTTCAGCTACTTCGTCTTCTGGTAAGTCAAA
>VZTM01014466.1:257-12935 GCA_013400555.1 Jacana jacana
TAAGCAGCAGTCTCCAAGAGTTTTAGTGCCACAGCTAAACTGGTGAAAACAGACTAGATGTTCATCCACATAGAAACTTTTTCAAACTGAAAATGAAGAAAAAATGCAACTGAGAATAAAAAAGACACAAATTGCATTCCAATGAAATGCTCTTGAAGTTAATGGAGAATTTTTCCCAGCAGCCAAGGACTGGAAATATCATCCCAAATCTTTCTTTTTTGTGTCCTTGGTCCTTATTCTTGCTAGCTCCTTACAGTGACAAGAAAATATCAAACTGTTTCCAATAATGAATTTAACTTCCTTTTTGTTAACACAGTTTTTGTAAGCAGTTAATATGCTTCAACATTTAATTAAATGTATTTATTACTTTAATTTACTCAACAGAAGCTGGCAAGAATTATTTCATTTAATCTCTAGGCTGCACACCCACACATACTTTGCTGCAAGAATTTTATATTTAATGTTTGAAACCTGAGATCTTTTTAATTGCAGAGGGTCATGAATATTGTTTCTCCCCTTTAACTGGCTTCCATCATCAAAGAAGTGCTGAGGGAAGCAGCTGGGACTGGGAATCTCTCAGGAAAAGAAAGGCGGTATTAGGGAATTGCAGTAAATTTACATCTCTGAGTGGTTTGGTGGTAATAAAGACCTTCCTGGGAAGCTGGATCCACTCTGAGTTTGCATGCATACATAGCTGCATCCAGAATTTTATTTTTTAAATGGATATTTTCATGTCACAGTCATGAAAAGTTTTGACTTTTACTGTTTAAAAGCTCTGGCACAGGGACTGCGTCACTATTCTGATAATTTCTTAAGCAGATAGTGTTAATTCTACCATTCACTGAAACATTCATTTTCTTTGTACTCCTGAATATCATCTGCAGTCACTTAAAAAGTGAACCAATGAATGCTGTTCCCCTTTGCAGTTTGCATATGTTTTGGGATTTTTTTTCCATTGTTTATTAGAAACTTTCTACAAAGTGAGCATTTATGTTCATTAATTAATTAGTTTGACTCTGCCCATACCATGGCATTTTAAGTCTGGTTTGCAAGGCTGTGATGTTGCATTATTATCAGGTATTTCTAGTAGTTGTTGAAAACTTACATGAACACTGAGCTAATTTGTAAATACACTTGCTAAAATCCCTAATTTATTTCTAATTCAGAGGACTGATTTGCGGCGGACAATGAGACAGGGCAGGTACCTGAAAATACCTACTAAATGTCCTTATGGCTCCCAGGGGAAGTTCCTTAATCTATGAACTTTAAGAGGGTACATTCAAGGGGCATTAACAGTGACCTAAGGTGGACCATACCAGGCTACACTCTGGGTAGCACATGAGCAGAGCTTCTCCTGGGAGACTGAGAAATAACCTTGACAGAGAAGTAAAAATCTAAGCAGCAACTTTGCTTCTTCCATGGGAAGTCACAATGGCCGATCAGACTGAAGTGCCCAAAGAGACTCGATAGGACTGCTGCTTCTTATGTGAGAAATATAGGCAATGAAGGGGTTACCACGCCATATTTTTTCACAATTGCTATAAATGTGGCTGGCAAAGGATTCAGGAAATATTTGCTATAGTTCTATGCCAGCACTTGATTGTGAAAGTCTGATTAGATTGAATTACTGAATGTATTGTCTGGTTTGCATAATAGAACAAAGAAAGGCACACCCTTCTCCTAATCCTATACGCAGTTCTGTGGCAGTGCTGCATTTCCCCACTGAATGGATTTTCAGCTTTTCTATTTTCATTTTCTACCCTTATTGGTTGTAAATATAGGTTGTACTTTAAAAGTATGTACTTTAAAAGTGCTGTCTTCTTCTAGCCAATCCTAGGGTTATCTACCCCCAAGCTAACATGTTTTTACACATCAATGCACAATTTTCCACTACATGGTATTTGTTAACTTGTATTAGCAAATAGTATAAAACATCATTCTCCCAGCCTAGACAAGCCCACAGCTGTAGTACAAGAACACCTAACTAAACCTCAGCCTGGTTTTATTTTACTGTGACAATATTAAATATAGCTCAATAAGAGGTTTGAATTCTGCCAAGTACAGGGAAGTCAGAAATAAACGGTGAAACATTTAAAAGGCTTTTCTTTCCCTCTGCTTGCTTTCAGTCTCTCGTTCTCTCATGTGAGCACAGTTGGAACGTGTTTTCACAGATGGGTTTTTTATTTGAATTCAGATATCTGTTGAATATACTGCACTAGTTATTATTGACATATCTCTCATGCCCTGGGTGTTGGGCTGTGGATTAAAAATGGTGGGTTTTTCATTTATTTGATGAATATACTGAGCCTGTTAGTTCATCTTGTAGTTTCTGCTGCAAAGTGCCATGCTACCTCAGTGACGCTGCTAATTTTGTCCCTCTTATTTGTTTAATGTTTCTTGCTTCCTGTCTCATAAAGGCATAGCTGTGTCTGCTGTGATAACACAGATCAAACATTTTTGAAACAATGAAGAAACCAAAATGTTTAATGATTTATTTTCAATGTATGTGATTCATAATCAGAGCATTAGGAAGTGGCAGGTACAAGTGTTAAACTGTGAGATTTGAATTGTACTCTGCTTTCTGTATGTTGAATACAAATGACAAATGAAGCTGGGAAGCTCCAGCATCCTGGAGTATCACAGAGATAGTCACGTATAGAAGATAGCAGCAAAAAGCACAAATGGGTGGAGACAGGAAGAAAATCCACTAATGTCAACAGAAGAATGATGTGCTTTGGGGCACTGAGGTCATTTTATCTGTTCACCAGGACAGAATCAAACCAACCTGAGAAAACTTGCAGGAAAGTTGTCATAACTGTAAAAATAGGAGCTCCTGTAATGAAGACTGATATAGTCCAAATTACATCAGGGAAGGAGGGAAGCAAATGAGATTGGTGTCATCTGCCATCAGTCAACTTTACAAAAGAATCAATAATGTATTTTCTCATTATTTTTTTGTATGGACTGCAATTTAAAACAACCACAGATGGGATGGGATCCGTTGAGATAATATAGCTGTACGCTATGGTCATAATTGCTCAGTTAGCATATAACACTTATTTTTAAGGTGCAAACCTGTAACTTTCAGGAAAAGCATCTTCTAACATCCTGTTGCAATGCTTATAAGTGTATGGTAGTGTTCCTGAGATAAAAGTAAACAAACTTGGGAGGAATCACAAAATCATTCCGGTTGGACGGGACCCCTGAAAGTCGCCTGATTCAACTGCTTGCTCAAAGCAGGTGCACTTCAATGAGGTTGTTAGTGTTCTTGTCTTGCCAAGTTCTCAGTCTCTCAAAGAATGAAGATTCCACATTCTTTCTGGAAAACCGGTGTTCTCTGTTGTTCGACCTCTTTATGTTTAAAAATAAATAAATAGCTTCCATCTACAAGAAATTTCTCATGTGCTAACTTGTGCTGTTTATGTCTCTCCAAGGGAAGTCTTACTCCCTCTTCTCTACAGTTTCTGACTAGGTAACCCCAAACAGCAATTGGAGCTCCCTCAGCATTTTCTTCTTCAAGCTTTGAGCTCAAAACTGGATTTGGTCAAGCCTAGTCCTCTCAGCTTTTCTTCATACATCTTGTTCTCCAGCCCCTCAAGCATCACACTGGGGAGCCCAAAATGGGACGCAGTGCTACAGAGCTGATTTCACACATGCCCATCAGAGGGAAAGAGCCACACCCTTTGATTTGATTAGCTGACTACAGTCATGCTAACACAGCTCAGGATGCAGCTATCTGCCTTCACTGTAAAGAGACACTGCTGGGTGATGGCCAATTTGTTATTCAACCATGATTCCCAGGGCCTTTCCTTCAAAGCTATGTTACTTCCAGCCAACCCCAAATTGTCTTGGTGCATGAGGTTATTCCAACTCACATGCAGGACACTACATCTGACTTCATGCAGTACCTGCAAAACCATTTCTCCAGCTTACCACAAACCTGACCAGCAGCCCTGCCCACTATCATCTGCTGAAAGCACACCAAATGTCCCATCTCTGTCTCATCATTCAGTTCATTAAGACTGTATTACCCAGAATCAGACTTACAACTGACCCCCAAAGGACATGGTCAGTAAGCAGCTGCCAGATGGACTTTGTCCCATCGATCCCTTTGAGACCAGAATGACATGACTAAATGAAAAAATGGACAATTATGGCTCTTTAACTGCCTGTGATTTGTGAGAGCATATGATCACGTTGATGGTTTGTAACATTGACAGCAGCAGGCTGTCCCAGGGCAGGAGCTGCTGGACAGTCCAAGTCCCGAGCTGTGAGAGGAAATGAATCAGCCCCAAGAATGATGAGACCCACACTAGTCTTTCATATGAAGCCAGAATATTAATTCAACAAAACTAGCCACAGTTGAAGCAATGAAGCTTTCTGCAAGCCATTATCAACTCCCAGCTGAGACCCGCTTCTAAGATATATTGTATAGTGCCGCCCTGGAAGCAAAAAGGGTGGCTGCCTCAGACAGAAAGAGGATGTTAACAGCACTGTCATTTCAGCAGGATTCTCAGTGAGCATTGGTGCGGCAACAGTGACCCCAGGAAAAGAGATATATCAGCAAGTGAGATACAATCAATCCATGAATACCCACATCCCAGAGGTATATCCAGTGAAAAGAATCACATTTTATATAAAATGATCTTACAAGACCCTGGACAGAGACCACCTAAGGAGGGCCTAGAGGGTACCAAAGGGTAACCATTCCTTATTCATGGTAGAGTCTTGCGCTTTACTTTGGAGATGTACTTACACATTGCAACACGCTTACTATGTCTCAAAAATAATGAAACACTGGATGGGCTGTAGGAGCAAATCATTCATTGTATGAAGTAGGGGGATTGTTTTGTTACAACAGACCCACAAAATGGGAAATCTTGTTCTGTTCCCAGTTTCACAGCAGACTTCCTATATAGCATTAACCAAACCTCTTTTGAGCCACATAGTCTGTTAAAACCCATCTAAAAATGCTATCGTTACTTTACTGAGAATTTCAGAAAGTTAATTAGTAACAGAAAATAGGATTATTTCTTTCTCTGCATGATCCACATTTACTAAATGCTATTTATTGTTATTAATGAACACTTACAAGTCTAATGACATTTGAAAGGATTCTGAGATATTTGGCGGAAAATGTAAAGTGTTACCATTGTTTCTTAGTCTAGTACTGTGTCACTTCTTTCATGGTGTATTTAGATCCAGGCAGTGATAAATCTCCAAACCAACTTCCTCCACACCCCAGATCTTCCCCTGATGGTGCACAGCTTGCAGTGCTCCCATCAACTTGGCAGATCCTCTCACCAATAGTACGAGTGAAGCCACCCAACATTTCACTGTGAAAAAGGAAATGCATTTTCCTGAATGTGTGCCAGATTCTACTCCACCCCTAACTCTCTGCACTGCTTAGTTACACATACTTTGACCACATAAAAGCTCTAGGTCATTACTACCCTATCACTGCACTTTCAGTGACAATAACTTCATTGCATTGCAAATTAAAGTATGACTGAGAAAGGGTGCAGTGATGAACTATGTACATAAATAAGCCCATGAATCCTAGGAGATTCTAAAATTTTCCTTTGCACCTGAAAAATAGAGAACCAACAGCTGATATGAGATAGGCCTAAATATTAAGTATTTAAAATTATGTGTGGAAGAACCTCAGATAACCTATTCTATATATGTGTACATTAAAAGAGAGACAGGTTATCTATGACAACAGCTTTGTAAACTCTACAACACTAAATTAGTAGATACAGCAAATAAAATTAAGATTATTATATCTTGGTATCCAATGAAGTATTTAGTTATAAAAGATCCGTGGTAACACAGTAAATACAAAAGACATAGCTACCTCAGTTAAAATTCCCCTATATTAGCAGCCTTCAAAACAAAACTAACAAGAAATAATCTGGAGGAGCCATTAAAAAAAATGGAAGAATAGATGGTAAAGGAAGTTACCACCATTTCTGAACTGTGTTCTTGATAACTTAGCATCTTCACCAGAAGCTTTCTGAAAATATCAATTAATTGTACAATGAGAGTAACCCTCAGTAATGAATATTATCGATGACTATATTTCATTTCACATCAATCCAGAATGCATACTCATTCCAATTATTTCAGGATGATTGAAAAAAGAATACTTATCTAAACATCTAATTGAACATGCTAGTCACGCTATTTTCAAAGTAGTACCAAGCTAAGTTTCAAAACAGTACCAAACTAAGTTTCAAAACACCATGGTGAAAATTATCATTTCGAGAAGTGACATCAAATATTTTTATATTCGAAATTTCTTCCCCTCTGTCAAAGTGTTTGTCAGATAAAACTACATGACAGATTCACAATTCCTGAAAATACAGCCAGAACTCTTGTACCATCTGGTTTTTACCCCTCTGCTGAGGTATCATCCTTTATGCAAATTCATGTCAGCAAAGATGGTGTCATGACAAATGCTGAAAAATATAAGAGCTAATTTTTCAGAGACAATAATCCTTAAAAGATTTAGTAATAAGTGTAAAATTTAAGTTAAAAGAGGTAGGTTGGATTTGAGCTCAACGTATAAATAGAAAACCCCTCATATGACAATATCCACCAGGTGCATCATTGTGAAATTTCACTGACATGATGTTAGGCATATCATGTTATAACCTGGATATTTCCTCATATAAGCAAGATTTCTTAAGAATAATTGCAGGGGAAGAAAATAACAGAGAGATGGAATGACATTTTTAGTAAAATAACCTTTAACTAAGTTCACACCAAAAGGTTAGCTTGTGTTTGTATCTTAGATATATTTTAAATTACAAAAACAAATCTCAGATTTTCTTACCAATCGCTGATGGTTTCAGGAAACTTGCTACTGACTGAAAACTACTATCTCGAGAGGGTTTACTCCGAAATACATAAGTATCTCTTATCTTAAGGCTACATGATTTCAGCAGGAACTGTGTGTAACATGTTTTAGAGGTAATTACTAAGTGATTAATTTTGTAATTCGAGACTTAAGCTCAGTAATCCTTAACATAACAGTATCTAAAAGAAGGCACTTGAATTCTTTGCTTAAAGGGTATCTGAATATATTGCATTCTTCAGCATCAGTTTTTGTTGAAGAAAGACAGACCAGGTTTCATTTGCTTTTTGCAGAGCACGTAGTGGTTCATTTCCATGCACAGAAATTTTACTTATTACTTTGAGATTCTAAAAGTGTCCTAAAGCATGGGACTGGAGTGTTCAAGTGGTTCAGCTGTCTTTAAGCTTCTGGAAAAGATCCTGCTTTCAATTATGTGGACATGGATACAACAAAAATTCATTGTTTCTCTCTTTCATTCAGAAGATACCAGGCTAATACTACCACCTATTTGGGTCTCCTCAGACATGTCCTCTTCATTCGTCCATATGGAATCGAGGACCCTGAACACTCTTCCAAGGTACCTTTTGGCATCCAGTAATGCCATCATATCACATGTTTGAAAAATCATAATATGTCTCTTAGCTGCACCCTTCTACAGTAAAAGTCTGCCCATGTTTATATCTTTGGAGGCAGACATTCTCGGTGATTCAGGTTACAGTTAACACAAATCAGCTCAGGACCGAGAGCAGTAAAATTATATGTGGGCCGCATGGGCTTCATTTACATAGGTTTGTATCATCTGTGCTTTTCTCTTGGGCATGAAAATTCTGTCATTACCCAGAAAGCTGAGAGTTAATTACAACTAGTTCTCAAAGGAGATTTGGTTTTCAAGCTCATAGGTACACCTGTGGCAGGACATTGCCCTCATCTCCCGGAACCTTCATCTCTGACCCTCACATCCCGCAGATCCTAACTAGCATCAATTTACCTAAACTTTTTCATTCCAAAGTGATTTATAAATTTGATCTCAATGTTACAAATTCTTGAATATTTAGATCATTTCACATCTCCTGCTACATTTAAGGAAATTCACAGCTGTGGTATCACATGTCCCCAGTAGCACATACAAGGTCTGAGTGACCCCAAGATCCAGCTGCCACAGGTGAGGCAGCAACTCTGAAAGTGACTGAAAGCAGTAAGTTACGGTGCAGAGCACTGATTACCACAGCAGTCACTAACACAAAGATAAAGCACGTTGTTTGCTATGATTGCAGGACTTCTGCCACAAAAATACATTCACTGTTCTTCTCATGTCACCAACAACAGAAGACTTATATATGACAGCACTTACCACTCTGGTTGAGGAAACACTTAAGCAGAGGAAAAGGGGAGAAAGAGGAGATCTATCTCCCAAGAAATGTAGCTATGGAAGCAATGCTTGAAAAATATAGGACTACAATGCTCTTCTTCCTCAGAATTTATTATCTTTACTTAGCGAACAAAACTAAAATAACTCACTTCCCTTCTAGTCTTGCAGTTCTTCTCTTAAACTTCTGTATTCCCTGAATAAAAGCATTATTAAAACCCCAAGAAATACTAACCTCTTTGATGGATGGAGTTATGAATTACAGTGAATAATTATGAAGTACTGTAGGTTTGAAGGTTTTATGCACACAATAACAGCAGAATACCAACCAAGTCATTATTAAGGTCCTATTTAATTTGATAGTTTCATTAAGGACTTCAGAGGGAGAAAGCAACCAACACACATTTAGGGTTAACTAAAGGCTCATTTAGAAAAGTTTGTGGGAAAAGTGATCCAAACAGTAAAAATGACATTTCTTCTCAAGTAGTGACAAACAGCTCCATTGAGCAAACATGAAGTTACTAAAAACTTTCTGTGCCACTGGCTCATTTTGAAACTCATCAAGTCAAACAGCTTCTGTCCTACCTTCATACTCCTCCATAAAAGATGTCCCAAAGGTTGCCTGTGCAACTCCTGCTCTTCACCAAAACGGCTGCCATTATTCGGTATGGTAAGTACACCACCTCCTCAGGTGTTTTCTTCTCTTTGCATGGGGTATGTCCATTCTTGGAAACACTATCAGTGTTCAACAAACATTAAGTGTTTCAGCAAAGCTAGTTTTTTCTGCTATGAGAATATGAGCAATGTGCCCAGGTAGCCAAGAAAGCCAATGGCATCCTGGCTTATATAAGAAATAGTATGACCAGCAGAAGTAGGGAGGTGATTGTCCCCCTGTACTCAGCACTGGTGAGGCCACACCTTCAGTACTGTGTCCAGTTCTGGGCACCTCAGCACAAGAGAGATATCGAGGTGCTGGAGCGAGTACAGAGGAGGGCAACAAAACTGGTGAAAAGCCTGGAGAATAAGGCTTATGAGGATCGATTGAGGGAGTTGGGGTTGTTTAGTTTGAGGAAGAGGAAGCTGAGGGGAGACCTCATCGCTCTCTACAACTGCTTGAAAGGACATTGTAGAGAGGTTGGTGCTGGTCTCTTCTCACGGGCAATGAGCGACAGAACAAGAGGGAATGGCTGCAAGCTGCAGCAGGGTAGGGTTAGGCTGAACATTAGGAAAATAATTTTTCACAGAAAGAGTGGTCAGTCAGTTGAATGGGCTGCCCAGAGAGGTGGTGGAGTCACCATCCCTGAATGTTAAGAGTAGATTAGATGTGGTGCTGGGGAATATGGTGTAGAGCACAACTCCGTAAAGTAGGGTTGATGGTTGGGCTTGATGATCTCAAGGGTCTTTTCCAACCGGAATGTTTCTATTATTCTATACAATTTCAGCAAAACTAGACTGTTAAACCCAGAGATGCCTCATTGTAAAAGAACCTTGTACTTTCTAAATGTATTATTTTAATGTCAGTAATAGTTTTAGACACCAAAGATACACTAAAATTCAAGCATTTTTCATCAACAAGGGGAAAAAATTGCTTACCCAGGTAAATTAGTATATACAATATACTTGTTTCACCACCGGCCACCAGTAAATGCCCCTAGCCACTAGCTAGTAGGTACTGCAATGTTGCTTTCATTGTAGATCTAGCTCTAGCTCAGTATACTATGGATAGTCTTTCCTTATACTTGTCTAAATTATAATCCACTTCATAACCTTCTTAATTTAAGTGCTTTGAATCATATTGCTACTGAAATATCCTTTTTTTTTATTATTATTTGTATGCTTCAGTAAACTATATCCTCTTCTTATAAAGAGTGTCAACCTACCTGCTTTCTGTTTATTTCTGCCAGATCTTTGGTATTTGTTTAGTTACATTAGGAACACAGATCACATTTTCCCCTAAACTGCATAGAGACAATTTAAGAATAAACAGAAGTGTACACTGCATCTTTTCCAAATCTTTTCCATGTGATGCCAATAAATACTCAGACTATCAGTCCCATACTTGATTCTGCCATCATCCAGAGAATTTAACTGCGAAGGGAAGAAGGCTAAAGGAAGCAGATTAAATCTTATCTTTGATAGAAAGGAAGTTTTATTCTGGTTTTTCATTGTATTTAATTTAGCAAGCAAGATATTGGCTTGTTCTGCCACTTAATGCCATGATGGGTCCCAATTACCCTTCACAAAGATTTTGGTGTGTCCCCTAAGCCTGGTTATTCTACTTTTGTCCACAGTGTATGACAAACATATATTTCATTAAATTTTTTTTTAAATCACTCATTCCTTCCACAGCCTGGAAGGAAGGCTGGTGCAATAGCTCAGGTTTGGGGTTTTTTTACAACTTGTTTGTGAACATTAAAAAATAAAAAAGAAAAAAGAAAAATGTCTTTATCCCCAGAGAGCCCTGGTTGTGTTCTGGGTTTGTGAGCAGGTACTCCCTTGCTTCCCATGATCACCTGGGCAGAAGTAACCTCAGGCAGAGTAGCTCCCACAATCAATGAATCAATGACCAGTCAATTTGATGATTAGGATCTTGTTTGGCTGATTTTAAACTGAGAGTGAAGGACTGAGTTGATATTTAAATCATAATCAGTAATAAATAATGTGAAGTAAAGGGGGATGAGAATAGATACAAATATCTGGAGATGGCCTATAATAGTTTTCATTCTAGTGTGCATTGAAAAGTATAAGGCCAGCTGATAGCACGAAAATATACTCTAATCTTATTATTGTTGCGGAATATTGAAGTGGGAATAAACTAGATAAACCTGCCTTTAACCTCTTATTTTGTGTCATCTTAATATGTCAAAGACAGAAGAATTAAAGGCTCGTCCTTGAATAAATTACCTCTTTTACACATACAGAAAAGCTCTATAGGTTAGTGTCTCTCATTTTCTCTTCCAACCATCCTTCACCACAACCACAAATCTATGGCTAATTGTCGAATGGCATCCTCCATAAATAATTAAGGGAAGATAATATTGTCAGAAATAAAATGTTTGATGGGGTGTTTCTCTTTATCTCACATTCAAATAGCCTGTTATAAATAGATGATACCACAGCTGACTTTTCCTTCAAATGCCAAAGCTTTTCCTACGTAATAGCAAGTGAATTCTAAGTAGAAAGACATTATCCTTTATGAACTGTTTCACTGCAACACCATAAATCACTCTTCTAAATGACTTCTCCATGTTACATGAGCAAAATGCTGAAGCTATCAATCCCTCTTGCTTTATGAGTCTCAGGACAGCACAAAGGCATGAATGCTGAAGGGGTATATATTAATCCTGAAAACTCGAGACTCAGCTAATGTAAAGAAGCAAGTATGCCTGACATTGCTCATTTAAAAGCCACAAAGTGAATAAGTCAAACGGGGAAGGTATCGCTGTCACAATCTTACAAGGAAGCATAACAAATGGCAACCTACTGAGTGTATATCAGCAAAATCTGATAATGCCAGTAAGAACATCTTCCTTACTATATTTAAATGAGTACTCTTGTTTTGCTCTCCCTACTAAGTGGTGCCTGTACACTCCTGTCAGGCTTTACAGCATTTGCAAAATATTATTAAATCAAGAATTTTAAAAATGCTAAAATTATAGCAATATCACTAAAATTGAAGTGATTATCCCATAAATTCCTTACTATAGTAAAATTATGATGATATAAATACGTGTTCACCTGACAATAAACTTCTACAGTGACTAGCCTTGAGGTTTTGGGTTAACAGATGGTTTCAGAGGTGAAAGGAGATGGATACCCCATGACAGCACTTTTGCCACACCGGAGAATCCTGTTGAACCTCTTGTTGGGGTTTCAGGCATACCAATGGGATATTAGCTACATCAGAAACAAGTGTCAGTAGTGGAAATGAGACTTCTTAGCTGGCAAGTGTTAATGGTTAGCATACTTCTAAATTGATTTTAAATATGCTTCTACCTTTCTCCACAGAGCACCCAGGATTGTATAAAAGTACCATTTGCTTTTGAAAGATATTATCTTTAATATGTGGAATCAGCATGTGGCTTACTGCTGACCAGCTTCACAGAGCAGGCCCACTAACATGTACATCAGTGCTAGACGAATGTGACATTTTTACACTTCCAACTTCTGTTAAGATTGAAGGAATCATCATCCTGCCTAAAAGAAACAGAAGACAGACGACATCTAGTCTGATTGTTTCATTAAGCTTAATGAAAGAGCTAAATAAATAAAGCAATACCATGCCATTGAACAAAGATTTCTTTCAGTTTGCTAGTGAAGATAAATAAAGAACTCCACAGCCACATAAGAGCAGTGGCTTTGTGTGAAGAGTTTAATTCCAAATTGGAAGAGTGATTGCACGTATCTACCGATCAACAGCACTCTGACAATCTCTTAAAGTAACTGCTCATGA
>VZTM01014490.1:0-19575 GCA_013400555.1 Jacana jacana
TTATACACAGGGAGAGAGATAGTTCTTTACAGAACACATTTTTTTTCCTATGTGTCAAAAAGAAAGAAAAAGAAATCTTCTTACCTACAAAACTTTTCTCTCTGTCATGTGTGTCAAGCCACTTTTCTGGTCCCTTCACCTCTCATTTGCAATAAATTATCGCCTATAACAGTAAAAACCTAAAATCCTTTATCTAAGGAAAAGGACAAAAGTAAAAGTACAAAGGTAAAATAATATTTTCCATAGATATATTTGACTTATTTTCTAACAGTCCATTTCTTATGTGGGTTTCAGACATCATCTTGACAATAGTGAGCATCAATCATAAACTCTCAAATCTGTCTTTGTTGGTTTTCTCAGTTTAGCCACTTCTTCATGGAGAACTGCATATACTGCCACTGAGGCATATGGATACATGTTAAAGAGAGTGCAGACCAATTGCGTATTAATGTTGCAGGATGAGTTATAGTTTCTCTTTAGAAAAACATTTCTCTTAATCTTTGGAGAGAAAATAAATGCACTTGACTTAAATCTGAGTTAGCTGGAAAATCCTGGATGTATCTGAAGCACTGAACTTGTAGTGAAAATGTTTTCTCTCTTTTTCCCAAATTCCTGTTGTCTCAGTGATTCCTTATTCTAGCTTTCTACAGTGTAATAAAAATGGGAAACTGTGAAATGCATACAAACATACAAAATTAAGAAAAAAAAATATTGCAAAGATAATAAAAAATATTTATTTAGTTACAAGCCTTTGCATATAGAAGCTATTTTGCCTGTCACTTAATTCTTATGTTGACTTTTTTTCCCCCATAATTTCCAATATTTTATTCTTTTCTGCACATTTTGCTCACAAGCAAATATTCCGTAGCCAAGTATGGAGAAGTAATTATGATCAAAAATAATCTGGAAGTTTAATATTGACAGCACTCAGTTGTGCAGGATTAGTGGGCAAAAAACTCCTTGAATGCAGGCATTTATTTGGATGTCTTTTATAGAGACGATGCTTGCAACAATATCTGTATCATAAAATAAATAAACCCGATCTCTGAGGTATGTTAGCAAGATCAGATAAATCCACATAAACTTTGACCTTCACTCACATCGGTGCTGCATGTGAAGTCTCTTACTGCTATGTATATATCAGTAAATAAAATTAATCAGAAAATGTATTCTTTGGTCCTGAGAGAATGCTTCACAGAACAATTAATGTATATTTTACTTAACCTTTCTCTTACTCCTTTAAAACAAACAGACAAAAAACTGGAAAAAAAATAAAGCAAACTGCACCAAAACAAAAAAGTGCCCTTTCCACCTCTCTCTTGGAAATAGTCCAGCCCTGGGCCCATGCCATCACCAAATCATAGTCATACATTGAATAGGAGAGTAGAGTTATTAGTCAAAACCCTGATGGTCACCAACCAAAGAAACAACATGAAAGGCACCACTGCCTAAGCTTGTGCCCTGGCTCAGTATAGTTTGGTGTTTGGTGAAATCCATACTTGTTAAATCCTATCCACACTTGTGGACATACTCTTTGCTGTATATTATCTATTGAGGAGAGTCCAGACTTAGAAAGTCGATGCTGGAACATCCAGAAATTGCTACAGAATTGTTACGTTGCTAATGAGTAGTCCTGGATCAGTGTTCAAGCTTGCCTCAAGGTTGAATTTTACTTAGTAGTATAGATACAACAAGTTGACGTCTGTCTTAAGTAAAATGAAATAACATCCTCTGAATGAGAAGTGAATCCTTTCTTATTTTAAAATAAAATTCACTGAAGGTTTGGTGTATGCTGTTTGTTTAATCAAGGATAACATATGTTATTGATAAATGGAAAAAATGTGGGTAATAGCAGATATGTCCCATGAAATCAAAAGAAATATCTTCTAAGTAAGCTACTTCTGAACTACCAAGGTGAGAAAAAGGACAGAATATCAACAATCTTTTAGGTGAACTAAGTCCCCTTCTCATCTGCTTATTTTTCAAAGATGATCACATGACTCTTCTAGGAATAATGCTGGTGATATCAATAAAATTGGATACTCACACCCTTTTGCTCCTGCTATGTAAGGAAAGATTCAGCTTCTTCAACTAACATACATACTGTCATTTTAAATGCTTTTGGGTAGACAGCCTGGCTTCCACCTGTCATTCTAAAGAGGAGACTCTTTCCTATATTCTTAAATCATATTATTCAGCCTCTTGGGAATGCATCAGAAAAATGACATAAAAAAATAACATTATATACCACTGTTTACCCACCTGAAACATTTCTCCAATTATATATTTTCCTGCTTTTTAGTATGACTGTGGGTCTTTTGTAGGAATAAACAAGGTAAACTTCATGGCTATTGAAAAATTGAGAACTAGGGGACAGAGGAAAACTACTTGCTTAACTTGAACCTTATAACCTGCTGTTTACATTATATTGCTGAAGAAAGCATATTATTGTCTTCCATCATTTAGCAGATTCAGAATTAGCTTTCTACATTATTTAGTGGCTTGGTAGCTTATAAGGTGATCTTATTAACATGTTTCCTTTATGACCATGAGACTTCTTGAATATTTTTATGTGGTTTAGATGTCCTTTTCCCTGCATCAAGAAATTTTTATGTCTTACAAATCTTAGTATAACTTTTTAATTACCTTCCCTTTTAAGAAATATCCCTTACACAATTAAAGGCTAGTGACAACTTTTATTTCAGTAGGCATAATGTTTTACTGTATAAATGTTTTTTCCTTTCCAAATAATCTTTTAATGTAACGAAATATTAACAGGATTATTAAACTTTTTTGGTTTTTTTAAAGAAAGAAAACGTAGACTTTCTAGTGAAAGGACTTTTCTTATAATCTAAGTAAGAACAAAAATCATTGTTTTGAGAATTGCCAGATAAAAGATTTAAGTCAATGAGATTTTTGCTTCATGCCTTAAAAAATACAAATACGTATTTCGCAGTCAGAGTGTGTGTAAGCCTGTTAGTCATCACAAGAGGGTCATTGGATTGGCATAAGGGCACAATCTATTCAGCTTTGAAGAGCTACAAAAGTATTTAGGACACAACCATGTTTTACTTGGGAAATTAAACGAAAAAAAAAGTAATTTGGTAATAAATACATTTGACATTTCTTTGGCAGAACAGTTCCTCCACATTAATATTTTTGTCTAAAAGTGCTTCTAGTAGAAAATCTGTAATGAAAAAAACCTTTGAATAGGCTCAGATACATGCACTATGATATAGTTTATGGGTTTGACAGTTTATTCCAACATTCTTCATTTTTTCTAGACAGGATATCCTTATATCTGTTTAAGGTCATGACTTTTCCCAGATCTTCACATCTAATAGAAAGCTGTTGAAAAAAAAATTCTGCCCTGTAGATCATGTCTATTATCTTAAGAAGACATTATTATTTAAACGATCTTGCCCTGTGAGAGACCATCGAAGTGACTATGTTCTTCCTTTCTTTACAATCTCTCATTTTTAGCAACAGTCACAATTTGGAATTTCAAACATCTATTAAATGTTTCTCAGTAAAAATAACTTCTCTAAAACATTTTTTTTTAAATGTAAAGTAGATAAAAGAATATTTAAAAATATATTAATGAAGCATAACTGAGCCTTTATGAATAAAAGTGCTTGCCTATGATCAGGTTAGTTATTTCATTTTAGATCCTTCATTTTTATCTATCACATTTAAAAGTTGTAGCAGTACAGTGAAGTTTCCAGAGTGGAAAGGAGGAAACATGACATGTGTTTTAAAAAAGGAAAAAAAGCAAAACCCATCAGGCCCTAACCTCAATAAAATACTTTGTAACAAGGAAATACAAAATTCTATGTGAAAATGATGAACTGGGCCAGGAATTTAAGTCAACTGGTTCTTGTACATTTTGGCTTCCTTAGACATTAGCTATGCATGTGGCTTTCCATGTGTAGGAGACCTCTCTCCTATAGCACAACTTGTTAAATGCACGTTGAGTTAAGCGTTTAACTTGAAAATAAGGGCAAGTGTAGGGTGCTGCACCTGGTGAGGAATAACCCCAGGGCAGCAGTACAGAATGGGGGCTGACCTGCTGGAGAACAGCTCTGAGGAAAAAGACATGGGCGTCCTGGCGGACAACAGAAAGACCAGTGGCCAGCAATGTGCCCATGTGGCCAACAAGGCCAATGTCATCCTGGCAAGCATCAAGAAGACTGTGGCAAATGGGTTGAGGGAGCTTATCCTGCCCCTTGACTCTGCACTGGTGAGGCCCCACCTGGAGTACTGTGTCCAGTTCTGGGCTCCCCACTTCAAGAAGGACAGGGAACTCCTGGAGAGGGTACAGCAGAGGACCACCAAGATGATTAGGGGACTGGAGCATCTCTCTTCTGAGGAGAGGCTGAGAGGCTTGGGTCTTTTTAGTTGGGAGAAGAGAAGGCCGAGGGGAGATGTGATCAAGGACTATAAATACTTAAAGGGTGGGTGCCAAGAGTATGGAGCCATGGAGCCAGTCTTTTTTCAGTGGTGCCAAGTGAGAGGACAAGAGGAAATGGGCACAAACTGGAACATAGTAAGTTCCATCTAAATGTGAAGAGGAATTTCTTTACTTTGAGGGTGGCAGAGCACTGTAACAGTCTGCCCAGAGAGGTGGTGGAGATTCCCCCTCTGGAGATATTCAAAACCCATCTGGACATGTTCCTGTGCAACTTGTTCTAGGTGGACCTTCTGTGGCAGGGTGGTTGGACTAGATGGGTTCCAGAGGTCCCTTCCAACCCTATAACATTTGGCGATTCTTTGTTTAATATTGTTGTGTATATACCTCTCAGTGTGACCCATGCTGGTTACATTATGGATATGATAAAATCATCGAAACACATTATTAGATGGACAGTAGTGTGGTACATTTACAGCAAGATATAAGCAGCAGCAACCACAGCGGTCATGATCATTATTCTTGCTTGCATAAATGGGTAGTTAAAATATAATATAGCCTTTTTATTTAACACTATACTTGAGTTGCTATTGACACAACATAAAAACACATAGATTCATAGAATCATTTAGGTTGGTGCCCTACTGCCTATCTGCCCTACTCTACAAGGTTTTCTCCTACACTATATCCCTCAACACCACATCTAATCAAATCTTAAACACGGTCAGATGGTGACTCAATCACCTCCCTGTGCAGCCTATTCCAGTGACTGACCACTCTTTCTGTAAAAATTTTTTTCCTAATGGCATTTTATATAGTACCTGTGTTTTACAATGCAAATCAGCAAGATATGTATGGCTTAGATGCATAAGAAAGATTAGACATTTACATTTCAGCTTTTGTTGTGATGCAGTTTGCCTCTGAATTTAACCTCAAATAAGGACCAACTGGAAATCCAGATTTCCATTTCACTTACAAAGACACAGAAAAAAAGACACATATGGAAACACATGCAGACACAGGCATACTTAAAAGTTAGATCCTTTGAATGTGCTTTGGAATGAAATGAAAGCCAGGTGGTATAACATAGCCCAATTGTCAAAATGCTCACTAAAGGTGTGAAAAAGCCAGTTGTGTTTCTATTTCTTTTTTTTTTCCAAAACTGATAAATATGTATTTCTTTCAAGATTTCATCTCAAAATTTCTGGTTACCTCAACTTTGAAATATTGTGAGTACAAAAATTTCATCATATCTGCTTTCTTGTATACTATTATTTTTGCAAGTTGCTCCAGATATGCCTTCATTTTATTTTACAGGACCTAACACGATGAAGTCTTGGGTAAAAGATACTGACTTTTTGTGTCGCCTAAAGAAATTTAAAACTATGATTTCTTTTTTCCCTGAGGCATTTTAAGACTTTTTAATAAAAGTGGATTGCAGTTTTTCATTTTGTTATTAAAGCAGCTGTAGATGAAACACCTGACTTGCTTGTGTTGCCTTTGGGAATTGTGTTTGTAACATATTTCCAAAAGTTGGATTTAATGTATTGAGCTATCTGAATTCTTTTGAAAATATCATACCAGATACTGTGTGACAAGGAGACGGGGGGGGGGAACAACCACATATACATATTTTTTCGCTGAAAAATACTTTCATTCTTGACATTTATTTCTTCTCTGGGAACAATACTGAAAAAATCCTTAGTTGATATTTATTCTATTCCTCATTATGGAAGTTATTTATGTTTGTGGGTCAATGACTGGATGTCAGTCAACTTCATTTGACAGTTCCTTAATTAAAGTGATGAGACAAATAAATCGTAAGCTTTTTAATTAAAAGATAGAATATCAAAATAGAAACATCAAGGGCCTAAGTGTTTTGCTAAGTGTACAAAGCTGTACTGACAATTATATTAGAGGATGACTAAATGTTTCCTTTACTGCTAGCAATAGACTTGATTGTGTACTAGTTATTTTAAATATTGGAAGACGGATCATCCTCATTTGTGAGATTCTAGGTGAGCTCTGGAAAGGCAGCTTGCATCGGACAGTATCTTTGATTTTATTGTTTTTCATCTGTGTAGAAATTCTGTTGAATGTGTGAGACCAGTCCAAAATCCTCTGAAAGGAGGGAAGGTGTTACTCATCTGCATAATACTAATGTTTGGACTAACTAACACTAGCTAAAAGACAAAAAAGTAGTTTTCAGTAGCAACTTAGATGTAAACTTTAAATATCAAGCAGTTTATTTGATGATTTATCCCTACTAAAATTCACATTTTCTTGTCAAGTTTGCATTGGGAGAACTTGCAAGGCAAGTAGCCTCATTTTCTCAGTATAAGTATTAATATCTCACCATTTTAAATGAATAAAAATGATTTTTATTTCTCTTTTAACCAAATAACAATTAAGTTCCTAATTGCACAACCATGGTCCTGTAAGACGTTTCCATAAAAATTTTTTGAGTCAAAGTGGCTTTTTTTCACTTCAAGTCAGATGTTTCATGTAGAAACACTGATGAACCCTTGTCCAAGACCCTGTTATAGACCTACTTAAGCTAATGCACACCTGTACCTTAACATTGACTGACACATTCTTTCTCATGACTCATGCATCCACAGTGTAAACCCTTATACTCTTGTTTTTCACTCGTAGTTGCATTTGTGGGGAACTTTTTTTGTTGATATACAGGATTTTGAGTGTGGTATTATTAGCTTATTGAAATGAAACTGCTCTTGATAACTTTGAAAGCTATGAAATTAAGATGATTTAATTGTCTTGCAAATATACATATAAACATCTGAAAAACTTTCAAATATCACAATACATGGAGCCATAAAGCAAGACTTAATGTTAATCTTACTATGCTTCAATTTGTCTCCTCATGCCAGCAGTGTAACACAAAAGAGTCTTTTTCTCTTTGGCTATGCCACAGGTCTGCTAGACATCTTCGGTCAAGTCAGTTTTCTTTTTTGGCTCCTGTTCCCCCAGCCAATGCAGATAATGATCCTGACCTCCTTTCTAAAATGCTTTGCGATCCTTGGGTGAAAAGTTCTCCCTAAAAGCTTAGTAGTTTCATTATTATATCCATTATATAGTTACGCTATTCAAGGTCAATAGACCTATATAGCTAAGTAAAAATGAGATCATATGACTATCATTACTAGGCAGTAATTGCACTCAAAAGTACCCAATTGAATGTTTAGTCCAATTGAACCCATATTTAGTATGGCTTCATATATTGTTGTTGAAAGTTTGATGCACTGAATCTTGAACTTCCTTTGATTATGATTCTACAGTGAGACTTCCTCAAACTTTTTAATTCATTGGCTGCTGCCCCCAAGGGATTCATATGGATTGGATAAGAAAAGAATGACATCGACAGCATATAATAAAATGCTATCCAAGATGTCCAATATTTTTATGCCTTCAACTCTGTTATTGTGTTGGATTCTTTGACTGATTTGTTCCAGAGTTATGGTAAAAAGGGAGGGCAAAAAGGGGCACCATTGCCTTTTGCTGCTAGACAAAGTAAAGACTTCTGAGCAATATCCATTATTCCTTACTGTAGGCTCCAATACAATGTCTTTATTTAAAAAAGTTTCAGACCATTATGTGAGACTTCCAAAACTTTCGTCAAATAGCTTCCTTTCAGCCAATCAGATGTCCTTCAGCATATAACACTAATAAATATCTCCTTTATTTCTATTTTGCAAAGTTCTGTAACCTGTTATATGTGCATTCCATCAGCCAATATAATGACGCCTTACTGTTATGTCCTCATTGCTCTTTCACTCTTCCAAATCCTGTCGTTGCTCTACTATTTAAAATACAAACTGCCTTCTGTCTTTAGAAAGTTAATTTATTTGGTATTAGAAGAGATCCAGGAAAGCTCTTAGGTCAAGACTTCAAGTTAGGCTAGCAGCTGTCCCGTGCTATCTTGATGTCCTGAACTAAGATTTAAGGACAATGTTCAGTACTTGGGATTGAATTTCAATTCTGCTGCTCCCTTTCACCTCAAACCCGATGTTAATGGCATGGGCTTCAACAAGGCCAAGTGTCAGGTTGTACACTTGGGCCACAACAACCTCATGAATCACTAAAGTCTTGGGGAAGTGTGGCTGGAGAGCTGCCTGGCAGAAAAGGACCTGCGGGTTCTAGTTGACAAGCGGCTGAATATGAGCCAGCAGTATGCCCGGGTGGCCAAGAAAGTCAATAGCATCATGGTATGTATAAGAAACAGTGTGACCAGCAGAAGTAGGGAGGTGATTGTGCCCCTGTCCTCAGCATTGATGAGGCCACACCATGTGTATTGTGTCCAGTTCTGGGCACCTCAACACAAGAAAGATATCAAGATGTTATAGCAAGTGCAGAGGAGGGCAACGAAACTGGTGAAAGACCTCAAGAATACATGTTATGAGGAACGATTGAAGGAGCTGGGACTGTTTAGTTTGCAGAGGAGGAGGCTGAGGGGAGACCTCATCACTCCATACAACTGCTTGAAAGGACATTGTAGAGAGGTTGGTGCTGGTCTCTTCTCAAGGGCAATTAGTGATAGAATGAGAGGGAATGGCTGCAAGCTGCAGCAGGGTAGGTTTAGGCTGGACATTAGGAAAGAATTTTTCAAAGAAAGAGTGGTCAGTCACTAGAATAGGATGCCCAGGGAGGTGGTGGAGTCACCATCCCTGACTGTGTTTAAGAGTAGATTAAGTTGGGGGATATGGTGTAGGACAGAACTTTGTAGAGTGGGGCTGATGGTTGGACTCGATGATCCCAAGGGTCTCTTCCAACCTAAATGATTCTATGATTCTATGTGGTTCGGCCAGGACACTGTGGGAAAGAAGTAAGTTAAGTAACATTCTTGGTCTAAGTTCTCTATGCATCTTCTTCACATCCTATCTATATTTTTCCACTATTTATGAAACATTTATTTTTAAAATATATTCCTTACATAAAGAACAAATTACACTAAGGTCTGCTTTTAAATCAGGTTGGGTTTGGTTTCTTTTTTTTATTTGTTAGAAGTGTTTTGTTTTGTTGGTGGTTTTTTTATTATTTATCTATCTATTTATTTATTTATTTATTATATTACATTTCCATTTTTTGGACTGTAAGCATGAGATAAAAGGGAGAATATCTTCAAACTTAAAAGCAACTAGAAAGTATGTGGAGGAATAATGAACACTGGTATTGTATTTTACAAACTGTAGAACAATTGCGAGGGTGTGTTGTGGTCCATCGCCTCAGTCCCAGGCTGTCTGAAAGTTGAAGGTGGTTTACAGTGAATAAATATGTTTTACAATGGGTTTTGCATGCTTTGTTCAAATGAAAATTAACATGCTTTTCAGTGACTTCAGTGGTAATAGGTAAGTGCAAAATTAAATGGCTACATAATTGTTGACCTTGCAAATGAATCACCCTAACAGTCTGTAATATGTTCAGTTTATTCTACTGCTGAAGATTAAACAGTGTATTTTAAAGATAAGTGCTTTTTGAGTAAAATAGACTTTGGTCATTTAATATGCATGAAGTCATGGTAGTGCTTGATAGATTAAGAGCCCAAACCACTAACTCTTACTCAGAAGAGCTGTTCCCAGCTACTCTTTCAGTACTCTTCAGATAAACTGCTTGTTTGAACAGGGTGTAACAGAATTCAGTTCTTACAAAATAGTAAGAAACAAAACCCTGTAATTCCATTTTAATACCTTTATTGTATGCTTCTTGAGTCCCTTTTTTCCCTTTCAGATTTGCTTTCCAGGACACATTTCTAGGAAGTGGAGGTGAAGAGAATTTTGCATTACTATGAAATACAGAGCTGAACTGAGTAGAGATAAAATGCTCATGACAAATATCTAGGTAACTGTATTAACTACCAGATGATAATTCATTACCTATTACATTGCACATAGTTTTACTGCAACACCAAACCACAAAAAACATGATATGAAATTACAAAATATGTACTACTTAAAAGAAAGAATTATTAAAAAAAAAAAAAAGGTTATATTTTTCCAGTTCAAACAGTAGAAATTCTGATTACTAAGTAAGGGAGAAAATACTTTGCCCTTCCTGCTACTTTCTTGTTTTATTAAGTGAACAATTAGCTCCGAAATTTTTTGCTATTCCTCAAGAGTAAAATTTCTCATTTATCAAACAAATTGAATTGAATTGTATACCTCTCTGTTTTAAAGATTTCAGATGCTAGGTTAACTGCTATACATTTTGATTATCAAAGAAGATTTTTTTCCTTTTCCTTCATTATCTTAAATTACAACTCTTGAATTAGAATAATTCACTTTTCAAAGGCTTGGTCAAGGATGTAATTACTGGATTTCAATCTACAATATTGCACAGATACTGTAAATTAAATCCAAGCAGAACTAACTGTTGTTATCATAAAAGTTGGAGGAAAACATATTACAGTCACAAAATCTGTTTCTTACCAGTTTTAACAATCTATCCATCTGTCTATCCATTATTGTTTCTTATTTATATGTTACTTTGAGAAATAAAAGTGTTTTAAACTAAGTATTTCTCACTCAGTTCTCACCAAGAACTGACTTGTATGTGAAGAGTTGCTAAAGTCTTTAATATCAAGGAACTCACAGGCTGTTTCACTAGCTATCATCCCTGTGTTCAGTCATGTCCATATGTTGGCATAGATGTTAGAATCACACACACACACTCATAAAATTCAGTGCTAGAAGTTCTGCTTGGCAGATTCTCTTTAGGAGGTTTAATTGCAGCCTCAAGAAATTGCCCATGCTACTAAAAAAAATAACAATAGCACTAGTATGACTGGTGCGGTCACTGCTCTTTTTGTGGCTCCAGGGAGGGATCACATTGAAAGGTACTTCCAGTACTCTTTCAATAAATGTACTCTGTGATTCCTTCACCTTTGAATTTCTCAGATTCATTGGCAGGAAAAGAAGTAAGGCGGTGCCATTTCCTCAAAGGCAAATTCACCACCTAGGTCTTCGTTGGCACCAAACTAGAGAAGTGTTTCTGAACTCCTTTGCTTGATGCTAACTGCAGCTTTCTCTAACTGATTCTGCATTTCTCAAGCTATTTATCCTCTTTTCTTGGTAAACCATATATATGAAGGCTTTAGGGGTGTGTCCTGGTTTGAGGTAAAACAAACCAATTTTCTGTTCAGTAAGTTTACTTTTTTAGCTGGGCCTCTTCTAACTAACTAAAGTCTGAAATTAACAGCACATTGTTCAGAGAGTGTTTCATCTCATAGTGATAAGACCTGATGATACCAAGGGATGGTATGCAGAGAGACCCTTGCTTATACTTATTGCTAGAACAACCAAGGTCAGGGAATTTTGTCAGGTGACCTAAAACTGGCCAATTGGGGTATTCCATCCCATCTGCATCATGCTCAGTAAAAAAAGCGGAGGGATGAAGGGGTAGTTAGTTTTTCTTCCTTCAATGGCTGACGTCTGAGGAGGACCGTGTCTGTTCGTCTGCCTTTGAACCTAATCCGGAATCCAGCTCCTGCTGGTCACCGAGTCCAGCCTGGGATGTTCACTGGTGCTGCTGGTGACGTGATCATCATCCTGGGAGCCTGATACGGTTTTGTATAGACTGTATATTTTTTTTTTCTTTATCCTTTCTTTTATACTTTTTAATTTTTCTTTTTATTGTTTATTATATTATTGTTATTGATATTTCATTAAAGTAGTTTAGTTTTTATTTAAACTCCTGAATCTCTTAATCCTTTCCTCTCCTCTCTTTTCCTTAGTGGGGGGGGAAGAGGGGTCATCATCTGTCCAATTGGTCAAAACCACAACAGGGTGTCACATCAGGAAGAGAAATCATGGGGTTATAAAATAATGAGAGGTCTCACGTATCTTTGGGTACACAAAACAAGACCTTTTAAGGGTGCATGATATTCAGAAGACTTAGGAACATTCTCTTTGAAGACTTACTGCCTCTAAAAAAGTTGATTAAAAGTATAGATTCAGAGCTATATTTCCTAATAAATAAAACACAACTGTTTCATTTCAAATTGAACTTTGTAGTAGATCAGTGGAATGCATCATTCCCTTCCATCCTCTTAGAAAGAAGACCATATTAACTGTATGCAAGCAGAGCTCTTCTTTAATTGTAAGCTTTTCAACCAAGTGGGAAGGATATGAAAGTGAGGAAAAATGGAAAGAAAATGAAATTGCTCAGGAATATCTAGTGTAATTTCACACACATTGTTTTTCAAAGCTTTCCTCTCTTCACAGAATCAAGGAATTGTCATAGCTAGAAGGGACCTCTAGAGATCATCTATTCCAACTCCACTGCTAAAGCAGGATTGCCTACAGCGCATTACTCAGGAATGCATCCAGGCAGGTCTTGTATCACATTCTTTGGCTCCTAGACAAAGAAACTTTTATTGAATTAATTTAGTTGTTTAACTTGTATCTCTTTCACCATTTTATTTTCAGCTGCCTTTTGAATATTCATTCTGTTATTCTACTTGAAAAATCAGTGACCTCATGGAAAACTGATCTACTAAAGGTTAGCCATATAGTACTGATAAAAAAGCAGATCTTCAGCAAAACTGTAGTTTCGGCTCTATGAAATTGCACAGGGTAGTTGCTGTGAAAATTACTTTTTGTATGGTATTGTAAGATTTACATCTCATACTAACAAGAGGATACAAAACCTCCTTTAATCATTGTTTTATCACACACATAGTCAGGATAATGTCTCTGAATGACATACACCTTAATTTCAAAGAGTGAGATTCACTTCACCAGCATAATGACTGAAAAGTGCAATGCCAGACTCTCACAAACCACTTCCAATGCTCTTAGGACTACCACATTTGAGTGACTGCTGATCTGTTCTTGACCTTTCTTTCAAGTAAGTTAAACACTACATGTTAAAGCAAACTAGAGCATGGTTTCTGTATTAGCAGTCCTTCTGCGGTGAAGATGTAGATTTGCATGAATACTTGTGATGGCTTGACCTTGGCTGACCATAATGTGCCCACAAAGTTGATCTTTCACTCTCCCTCATCATCAAGGCACAGGAAGAAAATAGTGATGAAAAGCTCATGGGTCAAGGTAAGGACAGGAATTTACGCTCCCTGGAGATAGCACTGGGAGACAGCACTCACCAGATACTGTCAGAGAAAAAACAGACTTGGGGAAATTTAATTTCACTTACTGTCCATTAATAACAGACTAGGATAGTGAGAAATCAAAACAGAACTAAAGGCACATTCCCTCACCCTCCCTTCTTCCTGGGTTCAACACCACTCTTGATTTCTCGACCTCCTCCTCTTTAGTGGTGCAGAAAGATGAGGAATAGGGGTTGTAGTCAGTTCACCACACATTGTCTTTGCCACTTTTTCCTCTTCATGCTCTTTTCCTGCTCCAGTGTGGGGTCCCACCTATGTGAGATAATCCTCACTGACTGCACCTGCATGGATCCTTCCCAGAGGCTGCAGTGCTTCAAGAAGTTCTCCAGTGTTGATCCTTGCCATGTCATGCCATCATGGAATCATAGAATTACCTAAGTTGGGAGGCACCTCTAAGATCATTTAGTCAAGCCATTAACTTAACACTGCAAAAATCACTACTAAACCATCTACCCTAATGGCACAGCTACCTATCTTTTAAATACCTCCAGGGTTGGTGATTCCACCACTTCCCTGGGCAGCCAGTTCCAATGCTTGGTAACCCTTTCAGTGAAGAAACGTTTTCTAATATTCATCTGCTAACTTACTGAGGGTACACTCAAAGTATCAAAAGCTGTGTCATTTCATGTTCACTACACCCAAGGTGGCCTCTAACCATCACATCCCCTGCAAATTCTTTTCTGTTTACAAGCCATAGTCCTTCAGAAACAGACTGATGCAGTGTGGGTCACCCATGAGGCACAGGGCCTGCCAGAAAACCTGTTCCAGAATGTGCTCCTTTCCATGGGCCACAGATCCTGCCAGGAGCCTTGTCTTTTATGGGCATTCCATGGGCTGCAGGTGGATATCTGCTCCACCTTTAATTTCCATGGGCTGCAGAAGTGTTACCAATGTCAGTGATGTCACTATGTCACAATGTCACTCAGCTTTGGCCAAAGGCAGGTCTGTATTGGAGCTGGCTGAAACTGTCTCTGTCTGACATGGAGACAGCTTCTGGTGTCTTCTCACAGAAGCCACCACTGCAGCCCTCTTGCTATCAAAACCTTGCCACATAAACCAAATAAAATACATCATGATAAGACAAAAGGTGCATGGTACTTCAATTGTGTGTACAGCCCTTATTTTCCAATCACAGATTAGCCTTTCATAAAGCTTTACATGCACATGCTCACAAAAGTGATAACTAGTTGAATCCCAAATGCTTTTCTCTGAAACATGCTAGATTTGAAAAAAATTCCTGGCTTTAGGGAATAAGTCTTGTAAAACCTTCTCCAGACTCTGTTCGGGTTGCCTAAACACAATACTTCTGGTATCTTCACATTCACAATTACAGATTTTTCCAAAGTTAGCATTTAATCTTTCAGGGCAGGGAATAGTCACTTGGTACAGTTGGGGTGGCAATTGCAGTGTCTGGAAGCTTTAGCTCCTACTGCAGCAGGAAACTGGAATCTTCAATTACATAGTAAAAGTGCACATCTTAGTGCACATCTCAGAAAAACAATCAGTTCAGAAACACCATTTACAAAACTTGTTCTGAATTTCATTGCATTGAAAATGTCAACAAGTTGTTTGGCTTTATCTGAGTCAATACCAAACTTTAACTATCTATGTATAGGAATCCCCTGGCTTTGGGCAGGTCTACTGAAATTAGTGTTAATGAATGACCTGGCCACTGGGTGTCGCTGTTAATTAATTTTCAGCTTGGAACAATACCAGTTTGTTTGTTTTTTTGTTTTAGTATTAATAGAGAGGTTATTTCTCTAAGAAAGCTGCTGAGGCCAAGTAAGTCACCTTAATAACACGCTGGTTAAAGGAGATACTGAAAATCTTCATCTGGATATTTGAGCATTATGTCCCCATCATCATTTACAGTGTAGTCAGCAATGCCATATCACACTAATCAGTTATACACATACCATTTACCCTATAAGATCTAAACTTAGTGCCTCGTATGGTTCAAGAGGTGCAGACAGAATATGCTACTTACATTTATTGTAACTCAGTCTTATGAGAAAAGACTTTTATTTTTTTTTGCTGTCGTTGCTTAGGTTGTTTGTAGGCCTAGTATGTAAGTGAACATTAAGTAATGTTGAGATTGACACTCAAGAAACGTTGCAGAAATACACAGTGAATTTGAGTTTTCCAAAGAGGACATTGTTACTCTGTAAAAGTGTATTTGAGTTATTACAAGGCTTTCAATTTTAAAAACTAGGAGAAAAAGAAAGAATCAGAACCATGCCCCACTCCATTGTCTTTTCTTTCACCGTATTTATAGGTCTTCAAAAGTAAGTAACACCCAACATAATTTCCTTCCTTTGTGCATAGAAAATTTTGAAGGAAGTGAATTAGACCAGATGTTTGGAGATGAAGAAATAAGGGCCAACTAGGTCAATAGCCATTATCTCTGTATTAAATAGTTACTTCTCCATCAAATTATCCTAAGGAGAAACATAGATTACTTCAGTGGAGTTAGATTGCATTTTACAGGTTGTGGCAAGGACAGCATCCTGCAAATGCATTTTGCAACATGATATTGAGATTCTTCAGGATCTTTTGTGATGGATTGAAATATTAATATCTGTTTTATTTAAAGAAAGTATCAAAGGTAATGAAAATGTTTCTTAATGAGTTCAAGATGTACCAAGGCAAAAATTCCTGTTTCCATTTCTGTGAATTGCAAGGATGTTCTTATTAAGGAAAAAATATTGAGTTGCCAGAACTGTCAGTAATTTATTGGCTTTTTGTTGTTGAATGCATCAATGTAAGCTCCTAGTGCGTGATCCTTTTTCACAATGGAAACTGATTAGTATGGAGGTGTGATTTTGTTATTATTATCAAGGAGAAAAAAAACTTCTTGCAAGAGAAAAAAAAAAAAAAAGATGTTACACTATGATGCTATTGTTCCTTTTTATTTATTTTTTATTGTTTAACAATGTCAGTTTGGTGATAAGTTACTATTTTGAATTTAACGATCAGACCATATGTTTACAATGCAGCTAGTGATACAGCTAGAGGAAGAATTTATGGCTCAAAAATTCTGTCCAGTTTTTGTTGAACAGACATTTTTTAACAAACAGTATTATTTTAAAATTTTACATGGTAGAGACCTACAAGTCCACTTATCAGAGCAGACACTCTCACACAAAAGTATTTTCATTTGTGATGCTCTTATACTTTTTGGAAGCAAACCTCTTCAATACCATGCTGTGCTAACCCAAAAATAGATCTAAAATGTTTGTTGTAGAATACTTTAAAAAGGACAAACAAGAACCACATTTTTCAGCCTGTGTGACTACCTTGCATCAGTCAGGTAAATATTAGCTGCTAGGTAATCTTACCCTGTTAAATCTGTACCTCTCAACTTATTTACAAAAAAAAATGTTGAACAAAATGCTCTTTGCAATAAGAAATGTCTTCACACCTGTAAGCAAATATCCAGTATCTTATGGAAGCACAGAAAACAATGATAATATTCGCTCAAAAGACCTAGTCCAATATGTTTGTGCTTCATAATTTATATAAAATGTAGAAAAAACCCTCCTTTACTACAAGTATTAATCAAACAGCAAAATGTTAAATAAGGATTAAGGCACCTTGGTTTGTGAACTGGAATTCTGGGGAGATTCATTTTATCCTTAAAATCAGGTTACTGGATCCCACCTCAGATGTTGTACAGTTTTTTAGAAGGGCCATGCAGAGCTATATTAGTAATATCTCTGTAGTTATCCAAACTAGCAAAATAACTCTTCTGCTAAACTATATATTAGCTTAATTCAGCTTAATTCTGAAATATTTTGTGTGATTTCAGTGGCTTTTTGCACACAGGTTGAAGTTTGTTACCCTGAGCAAAGAGATCATATTTTCTCATCCTTTCTCGAATTTGAAGTCATAATTGAATACTATGAATAACACATGCTTTTAGAATAGTTTGCTATGACCGTTTAAGTTATGAACTCTTCAATGTTGAGAATATTTCTTACTATGTGTACATATAATGTATTTATATATTATTATCTGAACAGAAGCTGAGCAACACAGTTATCTTGCTTTAACATCCAAAATAAATACATACATCTGAAACACAAGTAATATATAATGACTGTATACATGTATTATTAAATTAATCCATCCCTTGTCTATCTCTTGGCATATACATACATAAAAATACAGGCAGGAAAATTATGTTATTTTCCTTCGTGTTTACTTTCTTTTAGCATTCTTGTTATTTCCTTTGCTTAAGAATGTAACCAAAACATAAAAAAAAACCCAAACTTAAACTATACCGAGAACACCTATTTCTATGTAAGGAAGAATGTAAAGCCATAATGAAATGGATTACTTAGACTTTACAAAGAAAAGGTGCTTCCTAACCCCCCAGGAGCCCTTTACGCCATTGCAATGCTGGTGCATACTGTACTATCAGATTTATGTCATTCTGATAAGATGGTCCACTTGAAGTAGCCTTTGAGCTAAAAATAAGACATTAGGTTGAAGGAAGCAGCAATTTAAAGTTATTGGTGTAAGGATAATTAGAGACTGGCAGGTTTCCAGTGTCATTACAAAGAGGCTGCTGCAGGGCAAAAGTAACAACTGCCTGTTTTCTGCAGTGCCACAAACATAGATCTGTCTTTGCTCAAACTGGTTTTATTTTTAGCTTACATCTGCTTCCTAATATCTTGAGGTTTTTCAGAGCTGTTCTTGAACTTGGACTTTTTCAACTTTCTGTTCTTTAGTCCAAATTGCCTATGAGTTGTATTTTAAAGATATAAACCATTCTGGTTGCTGTCAGGTGACAAAGAATTTATCAAAAAATAAAAAGGTAAGTTGTCAGAAAATTAAAAGTTTTTTGTTACTGTAGTGGCTGGATGACTAAACTGAGAGATGAAGCTAACCCTCTGTGTTTAGCTGAGAGGGAAAACATGTATGATGGAATGTCATAGCCCCACTTTTACCAGGAATATTTTATCAAGCTTTAGAGGACTTAGATGCTCCATCTTCACAATACTTGAAGTCAAATTCATCACTTCTTTACATTACCGGCCTTCCACAAAGCTGTGAGGGTCAATACTAAAAAGGTAAAGATTAAATGGGAATCCTTTGGATACTCTGTGCTTAATGATGTAAAACACTGACTGGAAGTCTAAGAAATCTCAGTCCACCTGACACAAAGAGAATGGCCTGGGGCACTTCCTAAGTCACCCTGATTTTGCTAAATATGAGTGCCCTGCACTTAGACAAGATTTTTTGGTAATACTTAAACTTGGGAACAGTTAATTTGCTGTAGTCGTGAAAGTGACTGAAATATGGTACAGAATTCAATTCAAATAGGTAGCTAAGATAACAAAAGCAATATTCCATGACTGAACAGAGATTATACTGTAACAGCCTACTCTTGACAGGATTAGACTTAGTTTCCCTAATCAATACCTGTTTTCTAGAAGCTATACTAAACTTTTTTTCTGTGCTTCTGATGCAGGGTGTTTAAAAAACAGAGAAAGCATGTAATGGCAGATGGGCACAAGGATGACATTTCTTTTAGTTCTGCTGGTGAAGAGTGCTAAATGCTGGAAGAGAAAAGATTAAGAGAAAATTTTAATTTGCAGTCCAAACTCTAAGTCCAAGGGTTCAGAGGCTGTGACAGATCTTGATATTCATGGCTGCATGGACTACACAGCAAGTTTTGTGGTAAGGCTGAGTATTTCTATATGCATTTATATAAGTATATATACTTTTTCTATATATAAAAACGTATGTATATATGTATATGTATAATGTATATGCTGTAAATACACTGGTAAATGTTCGCAGGGCACATACAGTGTACATAACTTTCACAGTAAATCCTCACAGTTTGCTAAACAGTTTCTGTTCTATAGGGTACCACAAAAATTGGTGTATCTATTGCATCACTTTTGACAGAGAAATTATTCTTGCTTAGTAGCAATATGTAAGGGACATTGTGGCTTAGAAGTTTGAATAAAAATTTTTTGGTTTCCATTCTGTGGATTTTTTTCTGTCTACAATT
>VZTM01014496.1:0-13018 GCA_013400555.1 Jacana jacana
CCTGAGTTGTTCTTGATTATGTCTGCTTTGTGGCCTTCATTCTATAACTTCATCTCCTGGGACTCTTTGAACTCTTCAAGGCTCTGACTCTTCTGCCATCTCTTGATTATTTTTCCTGAATTTCTTCCAGGTGGGGCTGCCCCTTTTGCTGTCCTTGTGCAGCATCTCTCTCACAGGTTGACGTTCTGTCACAAGGCAAGATTGGAATAGTGCTGTTATTCACAGAAAATATCTGAGTGTTAACACCGCACTGAATAGAAGGAAGCAACACAAGATGTTCTGTCACAAGGCAAGATTAGGATAGTGCCACTTTTTTGTCATCTGAAGGTGACACATCCCAGTGGAGAACTGTTTGCTATGCAAGCATCATCATTCATTGTTTGGCATAGATATGGCAATTGCAAACCCTGTTTATCACTGTCAATTCCTTTTCTAGTTTCTAGCAGTCTTCTGTCTTATCCAGTTATGTTAGTATCTGTAGTCTTACATTTTCTAGATATCCATGATATTAATATTTGATCTTTACTTCAGAGAGCATGCTTCTGCACAAAAATTACCAAAGTAAGGTATGTCTGAAAGGTGGGACAGACAAAACCTGGGCACTGCCTACAGGTTGTTTATGGGTCCGTTATGCTGGTGACTGTGAAGCAAAAAATTCTGCATGTCTCCTTGCAGGCTTTAAACCCACAATATGCTCTTGAATCTTTCAGTGTGTGCTGTACGTTTGGGCTCCATTGACTTAAAATATGTAAATAGAAGGAGCTGCGTGAAGGACATCAGAGAAACATCAACCATGAGAACTTTGCTGCATGAGAATGAAGTATACTAAGGACACAGATTTTTCTATTATTAATGAAATGGATTGCTTTGAACAAACACGAGTAGGCAGGAGGAATAACAATGTCATGAGTTAAAAGGCAGTATAACAGTCACATAGCATTGCTGCACATGACACCTTTCCACTGGAGTTAATTCAGCTGGGAACTAGCTGGGGATGATCCCACTTTTGAAGAGGAGAAATCACGAATGGTCTAGAGAAATTGCCTCATTCTTATAATAAAGGGAAGTGACATCATGCACATATTGCTCTAGTCTTTAGATATCTTCTCAAAATAATTCTATCATATTTTCTTTCATTGGTATAGTGCCACCTGATTTACTCAGAAACTTTTCTTCTTAATTTATAAGTGATAGACAGGTAGATCATAAGAAGTTAATTTCAGACAAATGCATGGTTATGTTTATAACTGATTGCTGTTATTCACAGAAAATCTCTGAGTACTAACACTATACTGAATAGAAGGAAGCAATAAAAATAAATTAATGCAATCTTTTTGATGAAAATGACACAAACCTGAGGAGTCTGTGAGCACATCTGGCCTCCCAGTAACGCCTTTGAAGGCAGGTGAAGACAGATCATCCTTCTGCTAGGACTGACCGAACTGCCTGATGTATGGGGAACCAGAAGCTTAACAGGATATGGGCTTGAAGGTTGCATGCATCTACAAGAAACTGAAACATGAACTCTGCTGTAGGAAGCTGAAAGCTGCAAAAATGGATTCCTAGAGTCAAAGGGAAGCACTTCCCTTTGAGGACTATTAGACATGATTGGGCTTGATGTATCATGTGTGTGTACATGTGTATATATATATATTATCTGTGTACTGATCTGTACTCACATATATAGGAGTAGGATTCATCTTGCATAGCTGTAGCCATTTAATACAGATATCCTGGCCACTGCAGTTGAGCAAACTCTTTAGAATGAGTGGAGGCCCATGAGGACCTCCAGTGTATCTTGAGACAGAGGGGGTGAATCAGCCTTTGGAGGATATCTGTTGACAATACAGGGCACCCACCCTAATTTAGACCAAATATAAACATTCCAATGATGGCCAACTAAAATGAGGTGAAGTGATTCTTACCTACTGTCCCCCACAAGTCCAGCTAGGCTATCCTCACAGCTGAAAATAACTGTGTGTTTTTCTTCCTTTGGCTATGCCTTCTATTTCCAGCCATGAAGTCTTGTTACACTATTCTGTGCAAGAAGATCACTCTCCTACCAAATTTCAGTTCAGATCAACGGATTATAGTGAAAGTCTCACTTGGATAAAATAGGTGGACTACAGTCCTGCAATTAGCCAGGTGACTTTTCTTTGAGGTCTCTTGGTTTTTTTGTTACCATGTGCCACCACCAACAAATACAGGGTTACCATAATCCCCCTAGTTGATATTCTCCTCTCTAAACACCCAGCACCATTTTCATTTTATAGCAACTCTGGAAAGTCATTTTTGGTTTATTTATCCATCAGGACCCGCAAGTCTGGTGGGCAAAAGCTGGAGGTGGTGGCTCCACTGCCCACATTTGGCTGTTGGGTCAGAAGGCTGGCAGCTCATAGCCTGATTTTCCCTTCACATGGATATATCATAAACAAGCACTCCGTGGCAAGTATGGGAAGATGTTTGTTTTTTGCTGGGAGTGTGAGGAAGCTTGCCTGGGTGTTTGCCTCCCTTCACATGAGGGTTGGGGTGGGCTGTTTCTGTATCAGAAGGAAGAAACTGCCTGACACCTGTGTATGGCCACAGTGATTGTCAGGCTTGAATCATAGAATAGAATAGAATCGTAGAATCATTCAGATTGGAAAAGACCCTTGGGATCATGGAGTCCAACCATCAGCCCTACTCTACAAAGTTCTGCCCTACACCAGATCCCCCAACACCACATCTCAACGACTCTTAAACACACTCAAGGATAGGGACCCAACCACCTCCCTGGGCAGCCCATTCCAGGGTCTGACCACTCTTTCTGGGAAGAATTCTTTCCTAATGTCCAGCCTAACCCTACCCTGCTGCAGCTTGCAGCCATTCCCTCTCATTCTACTGCTGATTCCCTTTGAGAAGCTCCTGACCAGCACCAGCCTCTCTACAATGCCTTTACAAGCAGTTGTAGAGAGTGATGAGATCTCACCTCTTCCTCCAGCTAAACAGTCCCAGCTCCCTCAATTGCTCCTCGTAAGATTTATTCTCCAGGCCCTAAATCCCCCTCTTGGATTTTATCAGAGGAAGCAGAGTTCATGATAAGGAACAAAAAAACAGTTAAATGGAGAAAAGAAATGCATCTAGAACTTGAGAGTGGATTTCAGTTGGGGGATACAGTGCAGATTTTTAGTCAAGAAGTGTGAGCTATTTCATTGTAACTTTAAAAGATATTAGCATTTACTCAGACAGTAATGCATTTCAATGACAATGTTTTGGGCTTATACCCAATAGTGAGACACTAGAACCGGTGTGTCATTTGCACCAGCTTTACAAAATCTCATAAGAGTGTTCATAGTTATTTTTGACACCTTCAGACTCATTGTACTGGTAAAGATTGGATTTTCAGCTGATAGAGCTACATGTTAGAATTGCCTTTTCACTGATGCAGTAACAAATGAGTTTTATCTCCTTCCCTGAAGACCACATGGAAGTGATGTTAGAAATAAAATCTATCACTTGATCTAAGATGAACTGTATTGTTTTTCTTCCCCAGGCACTGAGCTGCCTGTTGACATGATGATGTGGCTGCCCCATCCCTGGAGGTGTTCAAGGCCAGGCTGGATGGGGCCTTGAGCAGCTTGGTCTGGTGGAAGGTGTCCCTGCCCAGGGCAGGGGGGTTGGAACATGATGATCTTAAGATCCATTCCAACCCAAACCATTGTATGATTCTGTGATATACTATGGTAAGCAAAACTTACTGAACAAAGCTGTGAGTCTGCACAGAAAATGGCATCAGTATTATATTCAACTTCCCATGAAGGAACTGGGTTTCAGGTTTTGTTTCGAGGTACACGGTTTCTGCAATAACCCAAGCTGGGTAGTTGCATTTGAATCAACTTTGTCATGACTTGTAAATAACGTTCGTCAAAGCAGCGGGCAGGTCATCTCCACACATCAGCTGTAGCCTTCCTGAAGCTGGTGCAGAACTTGTTGAAATGACTGAAAAGCTGCTTGTTGGCTTTGGCAGGTTTTGGGTCTTGCCTCCAGGTGTTAGCAAGAGATCACTCACCACCTAGAGAGATTTATTGTCAAAGTTGGGTGCTGGTAAATGCTCTCTGTGCAAGGTTGGCAAAAGCTTCATTTCATAAGACCACTTGTCTTTGAGACTTTATGTTTTGTGAGCTTCCTTGAACATTAGAATGTCATATTCCAGCGAATGAGAAAACATTCCAGTGGGTGACAGTGAATCAACTCCTGTGTCTCTGTTAGTCACGGAGGAGCTGTCTGGGTGCAGTATGGTCGGCCTTTTGCATTTACAAAAGAAACCAGTAGTAAATGCCGAGCAGGTTACCCTTCCCCCAGTTTGTTTCTGCAAAGATAGCAGAAATAGTTCTATTTGAAAGAGAACCAAAGCCAAGAAGCAGGAGGCAACGTCCCCGTGGGAATGCAGTCTATTTTCTTCAGACTTGTTTCATCTTCTAAAATTAAAGCATTTGTGTTTGCCTCAAGAATAACACACACCCTTGGGTAACCCCTAGTAACACTCTTAGTTTCTGTCTCCTCTATTCAGTGCCTTCTACAGTGTAGAACGATGCTCTTTTTTTGCCTCTTTTTATTTAGCTGGTTTTACTTCTTTTTATTTTACACTTACTGGAAGTCTGATTTTGTTTCTTGCCCATTTGTAACATACATACACATTGCCTTTACCTTTTTTACCCTTTTGCTTCTTCAGCCCAGATGAACTGGTTACTAGCCTAATACATGTGTTATTTACAACTTTTCTTATTCATAATTAACTGCTAACCCTTGTGTTACTTTTGTTTTCTGTAGAAGTACAGGGAATATTTTCTAGACTAGCTCTATTAAAAGAGTAGTAACCCAACTTACTCTTCTGTGATGTTATTCCTCCTGTAAAATTGGTTTATCAATCATTTACTACCTGCTTGTCAACCAAACTGAATTTTTTAAGAGGCTTGTCTGGATAAGGCCTGTGGGGTAGTTGGTTTAGCTCCTGACCTTTGGTTTTGTGGTGGCTGATCAGCTGTTTCTCCAGCAGAGGTTGCCCAATGGGCTTATTACAGCAGCACTTCTGGAGTTAGCTGGAAGCTGCAGCTCCTCAAACTTCTGACATTTGGGTTCTCTCTTGAAAACAATACATGAAGGCTTGTGTTGAAATGTTATGGATGTTCATGTGGCTGTGTACTCTTTAGTTCCTGTCAGCTGTGCAGCAAGTCTTCATTTTTCCACCTTTTTCAATGGAGCAATGAGAGGAAGAGATGGAGAGCAGAGGCAAGGCCCTGATGGTGATTTACAATACCCTTGGTTTTCAAGGACTAGCAGTGAGTAACATCTTGGCATTTAAATTCCCTGCAGCTATGCCAAACCCAGTCACGGATTGATCATATCATATTTGTCTTTTTTTTCAAAGACAAGTACCTCTGGCATTATCTGCTGTAATCTACCAGGAAAAGAAATTCCACAAGCTCATCAGATGGTGGCTGACCCTTTGGGGATTTTCTCCACTGTTGAGATTAAATGTTATTTAGCAGCTAGTGAGGTGAAGTGTTCTTTCTTTAGGCAGTCTTTGCTTTCCGCAATGTATCAGCTATTGTTTTCTCTCAGGCTTTGGCTGCAGCTGTTTATTTATTAACCTCAGGTAATATCTGGCCCTGATAGTGGTTTCTCTGATATGACACTGATACGTCCTCTAGGATATATTCCTGAGGCTATCAAACAACCACCAGCGAAAAGTGACTTATTGCAGCTATCATGGTGTTATTCTTCTTAATAGGAAACCTATTCTCTGCCTAAAGCTCTGCCTTTAGCTTCCTTTTTTATTTCCTCCTTGTAGTATAGTCACAAGAATATTGAAAAAACCAAAACTGTTAAATAATTGGTAGATCCAAGTGTATGTTAATCCTCTGTCTTCTCTTCTACAAAACATTTGCTTCAAGGGTTTCCATAGGACTAAGCAGTCTTTGTGGTGTGTCATAGCCTTTGCAGAAACGTGGGCATCCTACAAAATATTCTTTCTTCCCCAAGCAAAACCAATTGACCTTTCTTTTATGGCAGCTTTCCCAGTAACTGCAGACAGAACTGTGTTGGGAAGGTGAAAAAGAGATTAATAACCCAAACCGACACAAACCCTTATCTTACCAAAATCTCAGCATCATTTATTTCACTGCAGCTGATACGTTGCTGCTGCTTTGTTGGAAGGTGCCCAGGGGCACCCACCAGAGGAGTTTGCTCTCACAACCCGCCGTGATTTGAAACCTGGAGTTGGAAAGGCCCACCTCACCCACGCTTTTGAATGACCCCCTACTCAGAACTGAAGTAAAAAATGCAAGTATCTGTTGCAGTGTTCAATGCCTGCCTGCTTCCTGTGGCTTCTGGTATCAAAGTTACATGCATCATCGCTTCTAAAGAAAACAGATTTTGTCCAGTGCTAAAAGGACATGGGTTAAGACAGCATGGTGGGCCCGCACCTCACAGCTGCTTGCTGACTGCAGCCCACGTGGGATGGGGAAGGGAGTAAGAAGAGCAAATGCAAGAAAACTCCTGATTTGAAATAGTTTAATCAGCTAGAAGGGAGTGAGATGAAAAACTCCTGACAAAACAAGTGGTGGCGAAGGCAGTCACTCACCACCTCCCACAAGGAGAGTGGTGCCCAGAGAGTGTCCAAGCAACGGCTCCCTCCCCAAAACCCAACGGCGCTCATTTTTCTAATGCTGTCATGATGTCATTTGGCAGGGGGGTACAGTCAGTTTGGGTCATTTTTCCTGGCTGTGTCCCCTCCCAGCCCCCTTGCTGTAGGGACAGCGTGGGACGCCAGAGGAAACCTGGGTGCTCAGAGCACTGGTCTGCTATCAGCGCTCTTTTAGCCAGAAAATATTTCAATCAAGTTTGCATTGGGCAACTGCCAGCAGTGTTTCTTTATGGATGATGTTCTCAGCAAACCCATAATTCTTCAAATATGAAGTCATTTTCTTAATATTGTTTGTGAGCAAGCAAATTGCAAAGCAAGTCCATTAATTTTGCAAGAGGATACATGCAAAATTACTTGTCTTAGGTAGATTCAAGGTGAGCTAGTGGCAATATATTCTTTTAAAGAGAACAGCTCTAAACAAAAATGCATCCCAAGCACTACAGAAATAGCATAGAGGGGGAAAGTTTAGGTTAAGGTCTAATTTATTCAGCGTTTATTTATGTGACCAAATTTAAATTTTGTGCAAGGTCAGCACATGACTGCATTCAGTGTTGGAGAATATTACAACAACAACATCCTGGTTGCTGACCTAGGGACAATTTATCACTTCAAATCTTAAGTTTTTAATAAAAATCATCTGATTCAGCTTTAATATTGTTATATATAATTAATTTTGTTTCAACCAGCAATATTATGGCTATGCAATGGATTCTAAGTACATTTGAGTGCTGAATTTAAGAAATTTGGAGAATGGGATTCAAGGCAATAGAAAATAAAGAGAAACGTAAGTCTAAGATCTGAAAGCCACTTGGAACCCCTTGTGTACAGTCTGACATTTCCTGTGACAGCTCTAGTTTAATCTAGATGGATACCTTAAGAAAATTCTAAAAGTATCTCTTTTGCAAAATGTGTTTGCTTTTTCCCATTGACATAAATGTTGGAGGAAAAATAAGTGCATAAGATATTAATGGGGAAAAATCCATGTCAATACTATAGTTGATGTTGAACATATTTTCAAGTCAGGAAAAGGAAATGCCAAGGTGGAATGATCAGAAGAAATTACCACAGAAAAAGGCAGGTACTGCTAATTGCTATTAATTCAACCTGTAGATTTTCAAATCTAAACCTAGAGTTTACCCCATTGAAGGAGTTGCATATTCTAAATTAGTATTATTTCTTTTTGTTTGTTTGTTTGTTTGGTTTTTGTTGTTGTTTTGTTTTATTTTGTTGTTGTTGTAGCTCTGAGAAACAACAGGAAAAAAAAGCAAGAGAGATTTTTCTGTCCTCCTGTTTTTGTTGTCCAGCTTCTTGCTGATACTGAGGATGAATTCAATACGGCCTTTAGGAAAAGGAAAGTTATAACTGCTTTTAATTTACTCTGGGAAGTAAAAAAGCTATCTTCTACCTGGGATTATCACTGCCTGTATAGGCTTCATTTTTGTCACCACCCTAAGAGGAGAGCTGTTTGCTCTCCTATTGGATTACAAATAAAGTGCTAATCTAAGTATTGAATCCACCTGTGTGAAAAGAGCTGGATTAACAAAGTGATCTGGAAGGGGTGCACAAATATCTGATTAGTTTTTTTCTTAAAATAGGAGGTGAACACAGCTTTGAAATGCATTCCTTCATTTTCCTTTGTTCTGAAACTTCTACCAGTTGGTAGGTAGCATGTGCCTGCATTGCTAGAAGTGACTGCTTGACAAATTTGCACTGAAGATTTGTGAACATCTGTATGCTGGACAGAATTAGCTATGTGGTAGCAATTTTCGGTAACATATTTTGAGGGGAAAAGTGAAAACTTAAAAGTTGTACATACAAATTGCCTCAGTAATTTCGCAGGCAAAGAAAGATGGCCATTTACATGCATTTAATTTTTGAAGATTTATGTCTCATTTGATGGAACATCTATGATGACAGACATCTAAACGTCCAGGTTTGCCTCCAGTGATGATATTTATGCAGAACTGCCCCTCCTTCCTCCACCATCATTATGGTAACATATGCTTAGATTGCCCTTGTGCTTCTTGGCTGATTCACCCTGTGGTGCATCAAAGGGCTGGAGAACCCATCCATTGAGGAAAGAATGAGGAGCCCCCCTCCCTGGAGGCTTCCAAGATGTGACTGCAGAAGGTGCTGGATAATCTCTAGGCTCCCTTTACCATGAAAGCTTTGGCCAGGTGATCCCACGAGCTACCTTCCAAGTTGGTCTCTTCTCTGGCTGTATGCTTCATAACATGTAGAGGGGAGCAGTTTTAAAGCTAACTACTCACCATCTTCCCTTTTGCAGCAGCAACCTCATTTAAAGGTGGAAATGATTAGAGAGCAACCTCTTATGCAGCCTTGATGGTAAAAGTTTGGTCTTGTCTGTTTATTACATATCACCTAATCTCTAGTGGGACATTGCAATATTTGTGGCTCAGTGTCCTGTGTTTTGGAGCAGAGTGTTGAAGGTTGCTTTGGGAATTTCTCTGTTCAGTGTTCAGTCTTAGAAGAGCGTAAACCAGGTCTACCTGGTACGGTGCATTCCACCTTTGACTGCAATGCACTGGCTGTACCTGTGGTATTTGAGGAGAAGGACATGTAGTGTGCAGATACCAGGTAGCTAAAACCATCTGCAGGCTTTCGTACAGGGAGGCAGACGGTCTTGGGCTTATGTAAGGAGTTCACACTTCTGTTCTTGTGCTAAGATTCAAAACCCGTTAGTTTTAGTCTGGTTTTGGTCCATAGCTAGTCATTTTCATGTGTTCATAAAATTTGTTAGGATGATTGTGGCGGAGGTTTGTGCTACCCTTAAGTGTTTATCTGCAGACCGGTCACTTGAAATGTCACCTCTGTCTTCCTGTTGTCTCCTCCTTCCCCCCAAAAATGGGTGTCTGAAGTACATTTGGACACATACGAAGTCAACAGAATGGTAAATAATAATATTTAAAACAAAAATAGTTTCTAAGTTCGAATGGGCAGCAATTTTACATCAATGTGGCACGGGGTTGAGGGTTTACATACATTACCAACCAAAGCTTTATGTCCATCCTTCAGAAAAAAAAAAATCTCATGTAAAAATCCTGAATGGGAAATTGGTTTCAAGCCTTTGAAGATTTCCCCTCAGAGCATATGCTGAGAATTACACCTCGTAATGTTCTTTCTTAGGTGCTGCCCTAAACCTCCCAGAAGTAAGAGTTCTCTCAGCTTCACACCTAGTGCTACATAAATTCCCTTTACTTTAAATATTGTCTATAGAAATAATAGTAATACACTGCACTTTCTTTCCTGGGGCTCTGGCTCCAAGTCTTCTGTCATTCTAGGTGACCTTTCAAAGCATCTTCAAGATAAACTGGCTTGAAAAGAACTTCCCACTGCTTCCCCATGGCTTCCCCATGGGAGTATTGTTGCATTAAATGCAGCAGCCTGGGCCATTTGTGTAGTATAACAGTGCAATGACAGATCTTTTCCTGCATCTGAGCTGCTGCTTGACAGTGAAGTGAAATCAAGGACAGTCACTAATTCACCCCAACTCCTTTCCCAGCCTCTCATGTTTGGCACAGACAGGACCTTCTACTGTCATATGTCTTTGTGGAGCATGCAGATCATTCCAGGTCGAGGTGAGTTAATGATTAGTTCAAACTCTGCCATCCTCCAACTACAGCAGAACTGTGACCCTTTCAAAGGGATTCAGACCTTTACAGCAGCTCACTGATTTCTCCAGTCTTCCGTATCTGTAGGGACAGAATTATTTTTTCTTCTCCAAAGAGTATTTATTCCACCCCTTTTTCTGACCTTTGGGAGGTTTTAAGGCTATTACTGCTCAGAGAACCAGCCAGTTTTCATTGTAGCTGGGTGTCTGGATTGACACCCAGCTGTAGGCTGCCTTCAAGACAGAAAGTTATGTTTTGGTTTTAGCCTGAAAAGGAATACCAGTCTGTGGTGCTCAATTGTATTTCTAGCATGATGAGGAAATTCAGCAACATGAGAAGAAGAAAAAAAAGTACTGAAGACATAAATGCTTAGTATTCTAAATTCTGATGTTTTGTATGGGTGTGATGCAAATACTTTACAAAGGGCTTTTGGGTGAAATAATAATTGTAAATGTGCCTCTTGCAGATAAGGCAAAGATTTATGGGATTTATTCCTATTCAGGGGAACTTCTATTAAAATATTATCTTTCTGCTGAAATTTGTACAAGTCCTAAGCTGAAACTAAGCTGTCATTGCACGTCATGAAACCAAAATTATACAGCAGAGAACCAAATAATCCACAATTAACAATAAGAAGCACGGGGCATCTTACATACACATCACAAACAACTGACGGGGTCATTCTCCAGCAGACAATGTCAAGAAATCCTGATCCAGAGTCACCTCTCGTGTCTAATTATTCTGCACTCAGCTCTTGTTTTTATCTTCTCTGCTAAATGAGTTCCTGCATGGCAGCCAAAGGAAGTGGTGAACCACCCCCACGGAAGACTTTATATTTGGTTTTAAGAATACATTTATGCAAGCTTGTTGTTGTTGCTTCAGCAGATATGGCCAACATTTTTACCTCTTTTGCAAGTGGAAAAAAATAATTTCAAAGTGGGAAAGGATTAGCAGTCTTGCAAGTACCATTGTGCATTGTGATTGATAGAATTTCCATCAAAGAGGAAGTAATATAGTTTGATATGCTCAGAGTTACTGGTGCGATATTGCTGTACAAAACCCCGTAAATAAATCCTCTGTGTTTCCTGTCGAAGTGTATTTCTAGGTGAAAGGTTCTATGTTACTGCACTGTGGAAGCGTGCATTCTATTGTGTCATGGCCATTCCTGGTGTTTAATCTCCAAGGGCTTCACTTACTGAACATTTATTTTACCTTGAGAGAGAAACCTACTCTCAGACCTTGGTTACTCTCAGCCTAATACACTAGAAAAATAAAACTGTCATGTACCAGCACGGGATACTTTTCTTCTTGGTTCAGAAGAGCTGCTGCATGACAGGAGAACTGCATTGCTAATTTTTTATTTCTCACTACTGCTTTTTCAGTGTCCAGCACACTTTGCTGGTTCGGGTTGATGGAAACTGTTAAAAAAATTGGATCAAATTCGGTGGATAGCTTTGGTCACAGCGCGCGTTTCCTTTGTTCAGAATTCTCCCAAACCTCAAACCACAGAATGATTCAATACTCATCACAAGTTGAATGAGCAATTTGCAGAATAACAAAACAAAACAAAACAAAAAATCAAAATCAAGGAGTCTCACTTGTGCAGAAGTGACGATTTCCGGTATGATGAGATGGTTGTTTTTCTGAAGCCCACACTTACTGTGAACAATCCCTCTGAGCTGGGGCTGCCCCAAAAGAGTCATATGCTTCTTGATGACTGATAAATGAACAAATCAATCATTTAAAGATACTTTTTTTTTTTTTAATAACAGGAAAATGCAATAAATACCTTAAGTGTATAACGATTGACAACAACGGAATAGTTGAGAGACTGTCAGTTGGGAAGAGTCTTACAGCATCCTTCTCCCAAAGGATGAGGCTTATTCCCACAGTCTGATTCTGCCAGTTCCACCACCCTGGAAACAAAGACCAGTGCTGAGATCAGAGACAGATAACAAAAAAATAGATAATGAAATAGAAAGATAAAGAAATGGAAAAATTAACAGAAAATTAGATAAAATTCTGCTGTGAGCCAGAGTCTCCACTGATGCAAATACTGACCACAGATGGGTCTGACCTCAAGACACCAAATAGCCTGATCCTTCACAGCTGAATTGAGCAACCCTTCCACTGTTGTCAACAAGCATTAATTGGATGAGGAATGGAGCTGCTTGCAGCTGTTTGGAGTTCAGCTCTACTGGAATATTTCTGATTTGTTCACTAAGCCTGTTCACACCAGTTAGGACTCAGAATTTTATTACCAAGTCACATTTTAACCTTTCGCTTGAGTTTGCATACAAATCGTGTTCAGACAGACTGGGAAGATATGTTCCTTCAGTATCTTTATAGATGCTTAAAGCCAATTTGTCTCCATTCCTTGATGGAGATGGCCTTGACATGTGGAAATAGACTCCACAACCTGGAAAGTTGTAAGGTAGGTATGTTTATTCAGCACTGGGCAGCACTGGGGGTCACCCCACCATAAAATTGCTACCCCTGGCACGGCAACTCGCCTTTCATTTATACAGCAAATATGATACACATCTTCATTATGCCTATACATATGCATAACCTGTCCCAACTGTGCTTGCGCAGTGTCTCCTGGTAGTGGTCGCCAAGGGTCACAGAATCACAGAATCACAGAATATCAGAGATTGGAAGGGACCTTGAAAGCTCATCCAGTCCAATCCCCCTGCCAGAG
>VZTM01014497.1:2014-19690 GCA_013400555.1 Jacana jacana
TGAATTTATTGAATCAAACAGGCTCATTGAACTCAGTGATAAATTCTTCTGTATATTTAAGCACATACACAATTTTTGTATGACATGTATTAAAAGTTTTCAGTTGAATCTATTTTTTATTCCATGACTCTCTATGTTTAAAATGCGAAAAAAAAAGATTTTGGAACACAACCAGCAGAGCTGTTCCTTGTGAGTCTAATACTATCATCAATTTCTTTCTAATTGAAAAGACAAAATGGGAAGAAGCTTCCTACTATCAAGAGAAATAGCCATTATAGAAGTACTGGCACTTTACCTTGAGGGTGTTTACCTTGAAGTGCCACCTTCCTTAAGTTTGCACTTTAAGGAATAAAAGACATTTCTTTGACATTCAAATAATAAAGGTGGATCCAGTATACATTACTGAATGACTGAAGTCCTTAATTCTTCCGCCTTCTGCTTCTATCCTCCCTTATATTTCTGCCTGTCATTAAGGGCATACATTTCTAGTTTGATGGCTGAAAACCAGTCCTTTAAAATCAATAGGACCCTTGACACCGAATTTAAGAGGAATATGCTTTGGCCTTGAAACTTTCAAGCTAGGAATGTATAACCATTAAAGTAATCTCTGAAAAGAAAGTGGTGCAGGTGTTTTTGAAGTGCCTGTGGCTGAACTGCCAGGCAGCAAACATTGAACCTCAGTACTCTGGATCTTAATGCATGAGCTCTCCTGCTTTAGGTAAGGAAAGCCTCATCTATTTGCTCATTGACCTTTATATCTGGGCCAGCCAATATTAACATTGTAAAAAAAGGCACCACAGCAGATAGGTTACAGAGGCTACTACCAGCTCAGAGACAGTGTGTGAGACATGCTATATCAAGCAGAAGAATTTTGTTTCAAGAAGCAAAGGACAAATGAGCACCCTGAGAACAAGCAGTGCCACAGCCACTGCAGATGAAGCGGAGAAAGGAGGGGCAGAAAGGATTTCCTGCAGCACTTGTCTGAATGTCTCTTTTTCTTGGTGGGATAGGAGTGGTCACGCTGCCCTGTTTCCCTACTTATACAACAGCTTCATGGTTCTGCAGTTTATGAGTTTCTTCCTCCAGGTCTTACTGGTTGGCTGGAAATTGTTAATCTGAAGAAGTAACCATGGTTTCAGAGGCCACAGCATAAATAGGGGTGGTCTTGGAGGAATGGGTGTCTCCAAAGCTACCCTTAATCAAATCTGTGCCCTAAGTAGCAATCTAGCCATCTCTAGCTATTTCAACTAAGGTAATGTGTTTTTCTTTTCTGGTATTAAGAGAAGTACAATTATTTGAGAAAGCTATGAAACCATTCAAGACACTTTTGAAGGCATCAAGAGTACTTTAAGGATCTTTTTTTTGTAAACCATCTGAAGAAAACCATTATAGGCATTAGCTTGATAATATGTTTATATATATACTGCAGTGTGTGACTTTATATATGTTTGTCCATATCCCCACGTACTTATACAAACACACATAAAATTCTGGACCTTTTTTATCAGACTTCCATATACAACAAATAGCAGAGAGTTATTCCTAGAGAATCTCATTAAAAAATAATGTAAATTATCGTACTTCATGGCCATTTTAATTTTGGTTGACAGCCTGCTTTTAGTAGAAGACATTAATATAATTAAGTGTAACTGGAGCAGAAGAAAATTACACTGGAAGAGTTAGAATTGAGTAAATTTTGTGCCAACACCGCAAGACAAATAAAACAGTAATTCCTTTTCATTTATGAACAAAGCAAAGCACAGCCTCCCCCACTTCTGGGAAGTCTGAAACTTATTTTATTTTTCAGTCCACCCCTTGTGTTCATTTCCTTCTCTCTTTGCTGGCTTTGTGTTTTCAGCTGGAAGCCATCATACCCACTAGACCACTCATATACTTATAGCTTGGCAAACTGATTCATTCAGGAACCTGAAGTGTTGCCTGAGAGGCAGTGTGACTGAGCACTGTCGAAAGGGACTTAGATTAGGCTACTGTGCAGTAACCAGTCTGCTGCTGAGGTGGGCTTGGCAAGCCAAAAAAAGCAAAATACTACTTGTATGTGTGTGGTAATGAAAGAAAATATTAATTCCATAGGCTACCTTCATCTTTTCATGCAATTATTTTCTTTCTTTTATAAGATGTTTATTCCTGACTGTTAAAACCCTGGTATCCCTGGTTTGCTTCTGTTAGACTTTATGCATCCTCTGCTTACATGTATCAGGAAATGTTCTGCTGTCTTTGAAATTTAATGCAAAATAAAGGCCCCAGACAATCAAAGGGTAATGAAAAGACTTGCTTCTCATTCTGATTGCTGGCTGAAATTTACTGCTATTCACGGGGCAAATAGAAGTATGGTCTTTTAAGAAATGTTCACTAATTGAAATAAATCAGGAGCATTGGAATTGTTAAAAATTGGTATTCAGGATTTCTACTGGTTGCTTTGGTACCCAATTGGGACTGATCCTCCAGGAGAAAAAGTCAATACTATGGTGAGAGTCTTACTCAAAGAGCTGAAATTACATGGGCTTTATATGAATGTGAATAGTTTTGGTTTTTTCCCCCCTCTCGATACTAATGGTTTCCATTTCTAACTACCTACCCTGCAGAGATGAGCCAGCTATTTGTGAAGCCATTGCTTGAAATTACTGCCCCAAATATAAAGATAAACCAGTACTTAGGTTATGTTAGAAGTCTGAACTCTAGAGGGTTCAGCAGCTGCTGTACAATTAGTTTTCTCAGAAGCAGAAATGGGGTCACTGAAGGTTGAGGGGGAGAGCAGAAAAGGAGGCCGCTACAGATGTTTCATACTGTGTTGTCATTAACATGGGCGATATATGCAGAATAGAGATGAATTAGAGATGAATAGAAATGAATTAAATGAAATATTATGAATATTAAAGAAAGAGAAAAGGACATATTTATATATATCTGTTATAAAGCAGTCAGTGTGACCAATTTCTAAAAGATGACAAAGGCTGTAATCAAGTAGTTAAAAGTTGCTGCTTTCCCTCCTTGGTGAGATATATTTGCATACTTACTTCTCAAAATCTCATGCAAATAATTTAGCTCTACCAGACAACACAGAGAAAATGATGAAGTTTGATAACACTGGATGAAATGAAACTGACATATAACGCAGAATCATACTTGCAGAAATATATTTATATGAACCATATTGAATGAGTTTTTAGCTGCCTTATTTGTTAAGATTAATTAGAAGGGAGGTTTGACAGTGTGCACATAAGTGTGTCTACTAGAGTGTGGAACTGGTTTTATAAAGAAGTGTTTTTCCCTCTTTTGCTAAGAACCATACAAATTCGGTTAATAAAAAAGTCTTCAAAAATCTTGAGAAGTGATAAACTTGTCCATTCAAAGTAAACATTTACTGTAAGCTAGAGTAGCCAAACCATTGAACTAGTCAAATAAGTTTCAGTAGGGTCAATGGTATTCAATAAGTACTTCCAAATGATGTTATCTCATTATGAGACAGGTACCCATAGGACAGTCTGGGGCTTTGTTTATTATGTTTATTAGTACAAAGTCTTTGTGAAAGGATTAGCCAAAGTGTATCACATAGAAGCATTATAGACAGAAAAACTGTCCAAGCAAGAACACGATAATGAATTCTGGTACCTGGTCCAAGGTATTTTTTGATTCACAGAGGGCATAAAAGGGATATGTTTATGAAGTGTAAAGTGGACTTGCACATCTGTGACCCCTGTAATGGTGATGGAATGTGTCCATTCAGATTAGGTGAAATTTCTCATTGTTTTGTATTTCTGGTTCAACTGCTCTATAAAAGAGTCAAAAATATACAAGCTTGGAATTATCCTTGTGATTGTAGCTTTGTGCCAATGCCTTGCTACACAGTGCTCACATATTTTTTGAACAAATGTTAGGGCTACATCTTGTAGGCAATAAATATGTCTGAGTCCTTAGCACTAGACTAAACCTTTGCTTATTTTCTGTGAAAGAAGATTAGCATTGGCATCAGTGAACTGCCAGCACAACAGCAATGAAGCTTCTGTTATTGCATTCCTGATACTTCCCTCATACTGCAGACAGCAGCAATCGCTGTGAGGATAATGTTGAACATAAATAAAGTGAATCAATGTATGGAAGCCCCCATGTTAAGGTGGTCTATTTCTACATTCTGCCATTTTACACAAAGAGAGTATGGTATATATAAGGAATATGTGTAAAGAGAACTGGGAAGTGTAATCTGACTAAACAAAGGCATTGAACAGAGGAACACCGAAAGACAGAACGGGGAATCAAGAATCACAGAATATCAGGGATTGGAAGGGACCCTGAAGGATCATCTAGTCCAACCCCCCTGCCAGAGCAGGAACACCTAGATCAGATCACTCAGGAATGCGTCCAAGCGAGTTTTAAATGTCTCCAGAGAAGGAGACTCCACAACCTCCCTGGGCAGCCTGTTCCAGTGTTCAGTCACCCACACTGTGAAGAAGTTTTTCCTCATATTTAAGTGGAACCTTCTCTGTTGCAGCTTGCATCCAATACCCCTTGTCCTATCATTGGATGTCACTGAGAAGAGCCTGGCTCCATCCTCCTGACATTCACGCTTTACATATTTATAAACATTAATAAGGTCGCCCCTCAGTCTCCTCTTCTCCAAGCTAAAGAGACCCAACTTCCTCAGCCCTTCCTTGTATGGGAGATGCTTCACGCCCTTAATCATCTTGGTAGGCCTGCCCTGGACTTTCTCAAGCAGTTCCCTGTCCTTCTTGAACTGAGGGGCCCAGAACTGGACACAATATTCCAGATGCGGTCTTACCAGGGCAGAGTAGAGGGGGAGGAGAACCTCTCTCGATGTACTAACCACCCCACTTCTAATACACCCCAGGATGCCATTGGCCTTCTTGGCCATGACAGTGCAGTGCTGGCTCATGGTCATCCTGCTGTCCACCAGGATCCCCAGGTCCCTTTCCCCTACGCTGCTCTCCAACAAGGTCATTTCCCAACCTATAGTGGTACCTGGGGTTGTTCTTGCCCAGATGCAAGACTCTACACTTGTCCTTGTTATATTTGGTCGTGATGATCTCCTAGGTGTGGGTAAGAGATCAGACCAGGGCAGGAACAGACTGCTTGAGACAAGGCAAACAGGGAATGACTCATAATATTTGTGCCTGCTTTGCTACTATATCGTAAGTGGAAAAAAACATGTCCCCATTTTACTTAGGCAGTCTATACTTAATGTTTACAATCTATTATTGCCACCAAAAATTGAAACAGAGTGCCCTGGGTGACACCTCTAGATGATTCAACCTTTTCAGTGCTACATGATGGAATTAAAAGAAAACCACAAAGCAACCAACAGTTCAGGGACTCTATAATTAGACCCTTTTCCAGCACCATTTATATAGAGAAATATATATAACTACAGAAGGTAAAAGTAATGTAAAGGATACTTTTTTTTTTTTTTTTGTGAATGGCCTCTTGATTTTAAAATGTAACAAAATTATAGTCTATAATTTTGAAAATGTTGTGAAAGTATATTTGTTGTTCCATTGGTTTTGTCATTTGTACTTTTTCTTATATATTATCAGATCTGATAGAAAAAAATGTCACATGAAAACAACTTTGAAGAAGTAAAAATGGGTTGAAATATATTTCCCTCCCCCCTCCAACCCAAAAATGTCAGGAAAATCAACACTTTTTTTTGTGATTATTTCCATTATGATGGAAATGTGGTTTCAAAAAGCAAATGATTCTGTCAACAAATTTCACACTGGCTCTATTGCTAAATCAATCATTTGAAATTAGAAACTGCATTATGAAGCAGCCTTTCAATATGATCACACAATAATTCTGTTTGGGTTTCTGGGTTTGTTTTCTTTTTTACTTTTTCCTCACAGACTCTCTGCCTCTTTGAAGGTGCAAAGTGGAAAATAGCTATTTCTCTTTCTTCATTGTTTAAGTGCATTTCCTACCTGCCTGGCTTTGAAGGTAGAACTATTAATTCCTCACTAGCCTTTCATTTTTTTATACATCTCACACCTGCGTTTCCCAAACATGAAAGAAATTACCTTCATGACTTCCGCAAGAAATGAACAATAGACTGTTTTCATACCACAAAGCTAAATAATGAAAAAGCAGATGAAAATAAAAAATCTGATTATTTGGGATGTTTAATTTAAAGAACTTTTAGCACTTTGGAAACTCAAAGCAGAGCACTTAGTTTGTCTCAAGCCATGACTTAGAGTGCACAATTCTTCTGAAAATCATATTCTGAGTTATCAAATCAGGCACCAGAAAATAATTACTGTGAAATTTTAGTTTAAGTATTTTGATAAGTTGCACAGTTGGTTTCAGGAGAGGGCTCAGCATCAAAAGAAACTCCCCAAACTTTCTGTCTTTCTGCTTAATGTAGGTGATCAGTCTTCACAATTGGGAAACAGCAGTGCAAAAGCACACCCATGTGCTAGCAACATGTTACTGATTCACAGAATTTTATTAATTGTCTCAATCATTTTGGGCAGTATCCTCCATATCAAAATACTCTGAAGTGAACCTAAACTTTATCTTACCACATTTTTTTCTCCAGTGATATTTGAAATCTCTGTTCAAGAGCAGTAGTCAAGCTACTGATTCTTGTATCATTTTGTGTCTCATCTTGCTTCAAGTTTTCTTGAATGCTTTGAAGGCTTTGAAAAGAAGATTGGCAGGCTTTTGTGTTAGTGATATATGTCATCTTACAACCCCTGAGGACAAGACACACTGGCATCCTGTCAGCTGTAATTGGTGCCTTCCTAAACATCGTAGTTTTATTATGTAAGAATAAAATGCATAGCTCCTGCTACTTTCATTAGTAATAAAGGTAATTTAGGTGTTTAGTATATGACTGAGACGTCCTTGTTTCTTCACCGTGTGAAGGCAAACGGGCTTTCAGTAAAAACAGTAGGATATTGATTCTAAGGCTTTTTTACTCAGCAGGTCGTAAACTTCCAAAATTTTTTTCTCCAGGAAGTTGTGAAGACAGTCATTTCACTCAGGAAAAAATGTATAGAACTTCATGGTCTGTAAACAGAGGCTGAAACCAACAGACTTGGGTGTAGTTTCTAACATCCCTAACCAGTTGGAGGGTGAAGTGTAAGAAGAGAACAAGCCATACTGTCCTTAAAAGTTCTATCATATTGCGTAGTCCTGGACCAGATGGACTATCCAGACAGATGGAGTATCTAGTCTTATCCACAAACACAATTCTCATATTCTCAGAGATAAATTGTTAGACTGATCTCCTAGGTTATCTGAGCCACTGTGTATGGACTCTAAGTGAGGACAAAAAAGGCAAAGTCTCATGATTTAGTCCAACCATTTTCCATTAAAGACTTATCTACTTTATATTACCCCTCCTTTTCTGGGGTCTAAGAGGGCAGACAGAAAATGACTGCCACTCAGAGGAAAAGAATACCTTATTGTATTGAGGCAAATTGATTGGAGATGAATTCTAACAGAATATAACTTTTTGCAGTCTCCAGGTGCATTCACACTGGTGAATAATACCTCCTTTATGTTCTCGTGCACCATGTTGCTGCCCTTTTTGTGCATTTCAGCAATGACAAATTCTTACTGTAGCACAGCATTAAGGGATTCCCAGATTCTTTACCAAGATTAAGTAAAGAGTACTAGCTCTTTTGCAGTGCCCCTTTTCAATGCACTGAAATTTGTCTATCCACTCTTAAAACAGACAGAATAAGTCTTTTAGGAAGACATTTTAAGATTCCAAATAAGGGAGTTCTTAGTCATCTAGCCTTAGTCATCTATCTGAGTTTTCTGAATACCCATTAAATATTGTGCAAAAAAAGCCCCTGGAGACATAAATCTGGCCTCCCACCACAGCTGTTCTATGATTCTATGACATTTGTTGATACAAAAAAGGAGAACTCTCTTCCTTAAAGGGTCATGGACCCGCTTTCCCCTGAGCTGATAAAATGCCTAACAGGTAACTATCTTTTTGTGATACTTTCTCCACTTTCTTACACAGATTACCTGATTTATGGGTTCGTTACTCCCTGATTCTGCTCTTTCCGTGGTAAGTTGTTCTCTTCTTGGAGAACACTCATTGCTGGGATGGCTTCTTGGTTGTTTAAAGCCATTTCTGCATCTTTTCTCCATGGGATGCTGAGTCCTGATCTTTGGGTTCTTAAATACAGTTCTAGTGAAGGACCAACGTCACATCTTTGTCAACAAGCCAGGTATACTATTGACGTTATCCACTGATGTGGTAGTACTAGAAATACCATCTTTTTTAGAATTAAAGTATATGCCACCAAGAATTAGTTCTTTCTTCCAGAACTTGGTATTTTGTCTTCTTTTCATTTGACAAGAGGTGCTTTTATTCTCTTTTGTTATCCAGCACCTGTTACTCATCAATTGATTACAGTAAACAGGTTATTCAAAGCAGAGATCATGATACAGGAAAGATTATATCTTTTTTTTTTTTTCTCCCTCCATTGAAAACTCAAAGAATTGTAATGAAAATAACCAAATTGCTTTCAGTGATATAGGGGTTCTCACCTATGCAAACAAATAAGCTTCAGTCTGACATTTGCAAGGGCTCATCAGCAGATTGTAGCTGAGAGTGCTTTGAAGACTGCAGGGAAGGAATTGCTTGCTGAGTGTGAGCAAGAAGTGCATAGCATGTTTCACCCTCCATGATTTAAATCCACTGCTGATTGTTAAGCAAAGGGATCTGAGGGGATGTTGGAGGATACTTGTTATGCAGTGCAGACTCCAACTTTACAGATGTTTGCTACTTTTTTTTTTTTNCTAGTGATCAAGAAGCATGGGAGGTAAAATGTACCTCTAGTATGCAGATTCAAGCGCTGCTTGGAGTATAAAGTATTTTTTAATTTCATCCCACTACCTACAGCTTTAATTGGCCCTGAGAAGTGAAGGACCAGCCATTGGCTTTGTCACAAATCTCTCCATACTACTGTACTACTTACACTCTTTTTGTGCTGTATCTCATCCTACCTATTCCTGGAGTATAAGAGGGACTCTGACAGAGATCTGTAATGTTATCTTTTGTAAAGCAGTATGGACACCCTGCATGGAAACTTTTCTTTGATATACCTTCATATTCATTGACTTGAGTGGGATCCAGGGACCCTGATGAAAGGAGCCTGGCAAGTACAGTATGATGAGACCTCCTCCTTCATACATCTTTCATTTTCAGTTATAAAGACATAACACAAACCCCTCTTTACTTTAGCCTCAATAAATTCAGATGTCAGGTTGACTGTATTTGATTTCCAGCATTCTACAGAAGCAACTGGCATTTGAATCTATACTGTAACTTCCAACTTGATTTTCCTCATGAATAAGCAACTGTCACCAAATTCACCACTGTAAGAAACCTGCCTGAGTGGCACTTCTTAGGGCCTTGAATAAGTGAATGTTCCTGGACAATTTTCAGCCATATCCTCATGAAGGCAGTACTGAATGTCTGTAGCTGGAAAACACTTGAAGAGTCTTACTGGGAATATCAGTTACATATTGCAAATTGTGAAACAAACTCAGGTTAAAGTAAATAAGCCAATGGAAGTTAAAGGAGTTAACTACACAACTCTTAATGAATGTAAGTTTTTGATGTTTCTGTAATCTGATTTCTCATCTCTGGCTGAGCACAGATGACACCTCCATGTGCAGGTGTTGTCTTTGCAACAGAGATGACAAAAAGATCTATTCAGAGATTTAGCCATCATGTATCCTCTCTTAATTCAATGTCAGTCCACATCTAAAGAAAGCTAAAGCCTGAGTTAAATCAGCTGGCTTCACTTGCACCATGCTGATTTGTGGGTGTTGAAGATGTGGTTCTCGGTTTCTGGCATCAGTTTTGGGGGTATGAGGTCTCTGTGTGCGTATGAGGCCCTCAGCTGAACTGTAGAACGGGCTGAATTTAACCTTCCTGGGACCATGAATTCACGATGAAAAAAGGGCCTGGAGACTGTTTGAATAATTTAAAATCTATCACAGCTTCAGTAAGCAAAGGGGAGCTAGAGACAGAGCTACTACAAAATACAACTTTTTCTAATTGGCTTAAACTGTTTTAAAAATTTTGCAAAGTTCAAATATCTGAGTTTACACTATTTAAATTCATCTCAATAGAAGTGTCAACTGCAACTTTAGAAAGAAGTATTTAACACCACAATTGCCAGTCTTTTTCATGCAACAAGTAGCAAGCTCTAATAAACACATCATCAGAGTAGATGGTTCAAAATGAAGGACGTAATCCATGCAGTCAGACTCATATTTCCCTTCCTCTTTTCCACTTCCTTCTACCTTCTCACTATGTCCCTTCTGACTTCAAGGTCTGATTTTTTGGTAGTAAAATCTTTGATGCTCACCTTTTATACCTCTGGTGTATGAGCTACTAAACATATCTGTCAGGATATTATAATATGAGAGGAAGTAGATTTAGGGCTGCTATAAATCATGCTAGTTCTACCAAAACAGTTAAAATGACTAGTGAGGTTTTATGCTCTTCCATTCTTATATTCAGCTTTTCTTCATCTAAAATAAAATAATGAAACAGGCTTTTCATAGAAATATCAAAAACCTCTTTATGTGTGACCTATAGAAAATAATTGATCTAAATTGCTGTGGCTCAAAGCTTTCTGCACTGGGTCTACCTGACACTGAAAGAATTTGAACAGTTGAATGTGTTCAAGCTTCATCAGCCCAAGGCTCAGAATGCACGAGGTTCTTACCTGAGCTGTCTCAAATCACCTGCAATGCGGCATAGTTTGCTGCTACCTCACCATTCTGGTAGTTATAACTTTCTCCTCCTCAAGCACCCCCTTTCCTCCCCCCACACCCCTACACACACACACACACTTTGTCTCTCCTGTACTGTTGCTTCCCTCCCTTCCCACTATTTTATTTTCAAACTATTATTAAGAAAGAGAGAATACATATTAAAATTTGCCCATGAAAAACTGAGGAAGAACATGTCCAAGGTCCATTTTCCAAACTGGTTTAAGATCTAATCTGATCAGACAGTTTACTGTCTTGACTGACAGTTTTATCTGTCTAGTATTCAGTCACCATTTTCCATCACTGCACTTGATTTACACAGCTATGTAAGTCAATTAAATGAAGTAGGTAAACTTTCTTCCACCCTCTTTCTGCCCCTCCAAACAACTCTTTAAGGCAGGATTTTGATTTTGTTGTGTTTCAGTTATCTTCATCTGACACGTACAGAGTACTGGGGCATGATGCTTTTGCAGGAGGTCAAACAATATCAAATAAGAACGGAAAAGGGAAAGGGAAAGGAAAGACAAAAAATATGCTGAGGAATAAAATGCATTAATGTGCATACTTTTATTGTTCTTGGCACATGAGAATTTACACTGATGAAATGCTAGATATAATGCATCTTTTCATGTAGTAAGTAGCAAGTGAAGGATGAAACCAGGGATAGGTCTTGTTAATAAATAGCTTTCAAATGCTGCTGCCCGTGAAGCTGCCGCATTGACAAAGTGAATTAGGACAATTGTTAAGTGAAGCAGTTTATGTTTGTTCTCCAAAGCCATACCTATTTTTTTTTCTCCTTCCTTTGGCATTTTCAGTTTTTGCAATGAAAACTTCAACAGAGAAGGCTGTCATCTTTTCCCTGCTTCAATTTAAATTTTTCACTATTTTGAGCTTAGATGCTTTCCCCACATTTCCTTTAGCCCTCTCTTCTCATAATGATCAAGTCAGTGCCAAAGTCATTGTACTGGGAGTCTGTATATCAGTAAAATAATAATCCCACCATTTGCCCTAATTAAATATCTGTCTTCTGTGGATTTGTTTCCACTCCATCCACAGATGCGATGGCCATCTGTACTAAGCTCCCCATGTTGGCTTTGACATAGCTGTCACAGTGTAAACATGACAAAAAAAGTATTTAGAACAAACTGTTTAAAGCCTCTCAGGACTATGGGAAAATCTCTGAGAAGATAGACTTTAAATCCCTACGAATGTGACTTCAGCTCACTTGTGTTTGCTGGCTAGAAGTCAGTTGGGTATGTCCTACTTGTACCAAATCCTCATCCTAATTTCTGTGTATATTCATGTACACCTTGAAGATGTAGAAAAAAGTGCCATGTCATATAACAGAGAAGTAAGGCCTTGAACATACACAGGTTCACTGGTGGGGTACCTCAAAAACTTTTGTTTGTGTTGAGGCACAAACTAGAGCCCCCTGAACCTGCTTAGAGGGGAGCAGTGGGGTGTTTGGTGCACACTGTACCCACCTAATCCTCCTGCGCAGTCCCCCAGTGCTGCCCAGTAGCCCTTCATAGAAGGAAGCCACAAAAATGGGCTGAGGACAGCAATATCGACGGTGTGGGTGTTTTCTGCTGTGCACATGTGTTAGGGATGAGTACTTTTGCCTTGGGTGTTCAGGGAGTAGAAATAAATGTCACTGTTTTGTAACAGATGGGCAATTTGAAAACTGCTGGAGGCAGCAGTGCCAAGTCAGAGCTTATAATTTCTCTTAACTTGTTCAAAATTACAGTGATATCAAATAGATTCATGCGCTTTTTTTTTTTTTTTTTTTTTTTCTTTTAAAAGGACTTTTTCCTTTGGATGTTTCTATTATGAAGGAAATGGGAAGGAGATAGGATCCTACAATTCCAGACTGTTGTTGCCCTTCAACTGCTCACAGCCAATATGGACCTTAGTTCCTCCCTCAGGTTGAATGCAGTAGACAGGATTTGATCCCATTCTTGATCTTGGTGCAGAGAAACCTTTCTAGTATAACCAACAAGAAACTAGCAATCAATCTGTGGTGATAAGAACTTTATGAGATGTCCAGAAAATGTCATTAAACACCCCCTCAAGGAGATATAGTAAAAAAACTGTCAAATCTGTAATCCAAAACACCTAATGTCTCCACATGCCCATTGAGCCTGATGCATTCACAGAAGGCTCTGTGCCTTTTGAAGTCAGACTTCAGGTGAAGTGTGCTTTTGTGCTACTGAAACACCCCATTTTAAGCCTACTTCAAATACAGAAATGCTCCTTTTTTTTCTGATTACTAGGTCTTAAAAAGAAATGGGGCAGTTGGAGAAGGTTTCAAGAATAGCAGAAGGCTGAGGAAAAACTTCCTTCTCCTGTCTATGGTTACAAAGCACTAAAAATCATTTGACATTGTACCTCAGAGTCAAAGCCTGCTATGAACATAAAAAAAGGAGGAGGAGGAGAAAAAGATGAAGAAATATAAGACTTGAAAGTACTTTGTCTCTTAGGAACTCACTAAGGAGCTGTAGATGACAGTTTGAAAAAAAATCTGAAAATTTTCTCTTTTCTTCCTATACTTACTGAATTCAGTCCTTTTAGTTGCTTACTTTACACCCTTTGTAGAGCTGCACATGATAGTTTTGTGAGGGAAGTTAGGGCACTCTATATTGCAGCCATACTCAGAAACTCTGCCTTTCCCTTGAACAAGGATCCCATATTTTAGGCAGTCTTGGCTGCTTTATCCATGAAATGGGGAAAGGATAATTTGCCACATGTGGGTGAGATTATTGTTCCACTGAAGACATAAGAGCTTCATCAGTTTGTTCCACTGAAGACATAAGAGCTTCATCAGTTTATGCCTGCAGAAGATTTGGATCTATATCTCTGTAGTAGTAACTTTGCAAATAATTTAGCTGTGGCTTTTTGTTTTCAATTTCATGCCTTGTATGTCATAATTCTTCTGTGTCTGAAAATGTCTTAGAGTATAAGGCATAGTAGAGAGCTGGAGCACTCAGCGTAAATTATGCTCTCTCCTTCACCATGAGGCTATTAAACACATATACACAGAGTATTGCGAAGGACTGGTATGAGATTTTAGAACATAGGGGCACTTCAGACACATATATTGCATTTTCTGCATATAGGAAACAAGATAGATAAGGCCATTACCTTCTACTCCTCCATACTGCATCTTTCAAATGGTCATGCTTCAAATGCTTGATGTACTTCTAAAGCCTAACTGAAATATTCCAATTAAATCTAAACATTAAGTGAAACCATTAATGGAAAATTCTTATAGTAAGGTACCAGATATGGAGATCGAGGGAGATCTTCAGATTTCCAGCTTAAGACTCTTTGTTCCACTCTTCACCACTCATGGAAGAAAATTCCTTTAGATAAAAGGCAGTAGGAGGCATTAAGCTTATGGTTGAAGAGACATGGGGACAACTTTTATTTATTTAGAGAAATCTGTTCAAATGTCCACTGGAATTCTAGTCCTCTTTGTGTGAACCATTTGGTAAAAAGTACAAAGAATCCACTACTGTCAGGAATCTTAAATTCTCTTGAATTCTGCCTAGTAGATGTAGATTACTTGTGAGAAAGCATTATGAGCATTCATATAACCACTGATTATCTTCAGACTCCTTTATTAAAATATTGTTAGGCATCAATCCTTTCCTTTCCATACCTGTACTTTTGATGAACTCGGCCTATGCAGCATCTGTACGTTTGTCTTTATTGCTATAGATTTGACTGATTACAACACATTTTGTTATTTATTCATATAGAACGGCCATTTGACTCTATACTTACTAGAATAGATCACATGCCTTTCCAGCCATAGACTGACCATAAATTTCACTGGAGCCACTCTTCACTCCATCTTCCCAGACCTTAATGACAATATCTTGTCCTACTGGACTTTGTATTAGAAAAAACTTCTGAAAGACCCTGCTCTGACATTTTCTTCTGAGTTTAGCCTTGAAATTTTTGCAAATGCTGCCCATGTTTGTGTTTTCTAGGAAATGACATATCCTTTCTGAATCAGTTTAATCTATAAAGAAGAAAAAGACTGGAAAATTAATCCAGTGGTAGAATCAAGAGTAAGCTTTTACAATAAGCATTTAAAATCTGGGAGAGTGTTTTGTCAGAGTTCTGTTGTAGTTATTTAGCAATTGCTGTAGAAGGAGAGCTTCCTCATCTTGCTAGAGATCTTAGGTACTTTCATGTCTAGCATTACTGTAAGATCAGAGCATCTCACCATTCTTTATTAATTTTTGATGTAAATCAAGAAAATTGACTTAATGCTCTATTGAGCTTCCTTGTAGCCATATAGTATACAATCTTTTCCCCTACAGCCTGGTAAGGCAGGAAAACATTATTTTATAGTTTGATAACTGAAAATTACAATATTACCTTGAGTATGTGCTTACTGTGATTGTAATATGATTTTGACACCTTTGATCAGGAGAGCAATAGATAGCTGAGACCAGGTGTGATCAAGGGCTACTAAATTTTAGATTTCAATAAACTCCTGGAAGAGAAGTAATTATAATGCCTATGGATCTCTAGTTGGTGATATGGAAAGGGTCTGTGCAGGTCTGTGATCTATAGCCTTGAAAGTGCACTTGTTCTTAATTAGTGAATTAGCTATAGTCTACTTGTGTGTCACATTGCTGTTTTCTATATATGAGTTCAGTTAGGAGTTTGCCAAAAATATCCATCAAAGGACAGTATGTTTCTTGACCTATATGTAGCATAGTCCACAGAATAGTGAAATGATGTTTTGACATGACTATGTCTTCAGGTAGGGTAAGGCTTAACTAGTTCTCTGCTCAGAAGTACATTTGTAGCTTGCAGACACCATAAACGTTACTTTCCTTACTTCACCATATCTACTTCTAAGCAGGAGGTGATACCAATAGGGTCCACAGTTTGTGTCTTATTTGAAGTGTATGAACTATTTTAGTCTTACCTGTGGATTCCTGTTTTATCTTTGAACAGTTTGCGAATATGTACAGGTAGGATAAAGGTGTTCTGATGCTCCTGTGGAAAAAGCCAGACAGAGATGTATCTTCATGGATAACATGCAGTGAGGTCAAGATGGGCCTGGGACAGAGATCAGCCCTGCTGTTCCAAAAAGCAGTCTTCAGCTGTACTATTTGGGAAGTAGCATAATACTCCTTTCATCAGAGAATCAGTCTTTGTCTTCCTCTAGAAAGTTACTGTGCTACAAGTGACCCATTCTTAAACCAGTGGCAGGTGATAACAAGATGGGACCCCAGGCTCATGCCAAGTCATGCAAGTTATTATAGAGGGATCATATTTTTCCAAATCTCTCACATCACTCATGGAAATCAGTTCAAGTAGAACATCCTCTGGTTTTTGTACCTCTTTTTTTTTATTATTATTATTTTTATCTGGTGACAACTCTAGAAATCAGAAATGTTAAGATTTCTAAATTTGGTATGCATCATAACCTGTTAGAGACAGTTTCTGGGCAATTATTTCCCCTTAGAGAGTACAAGTCTCTTATATCCTCACACCAGTCCATCAATTAAGCCCTGACATCAATCTCAATAGCCTTACCACGGATATTAAGTATCACAGTTTTTTGGCATACACCTGACAATTGAGACTCACTGTGCCAGGAGGCTAATATCATATCTGGCACTGAAAATGGTGGAAACGTTACACAGCAAGTAATAAATTATTATGTTTCAGAATATAAGGGCAGTTGCAAGATAAGCCTACCACTAAGAAAACTAGCAGTATGGTGGCAAGTTTTATATGTGGTCCTTGTACAAAAGCATAATCAAAATCCCTAGAGTCTCATGCCTCCATCTTAGTAGAGTACAGGAATAGTGTAATAAAGAGGTGGTAAATAGAGGTCCTGGAAAGAAATCACGCTCCAGACCTGACACCCACCTTCTGACCTCAGTCAGGTTTAGTCTGTCTTGGAAGGCACAGACTTCATTATTTTCTTGTTAGAGGAGTTTGAAAGGGTCTGGGAATCCAATTCAGTTTAGGTAAACATCTTTTCTAGAAAAAATAAAAGTGAGGCAGAATGTCTAAAATATTACGAGTGCAAAGTCCCTCCTTTATGGGATTTCTGCTCCTTCTGATTTAGACTGATATAAAGAGAAATATTGAGCAAAGAAGAGAGATTCACTGTGGTGTTAATGTGGCCTAACCTCCCACAGGTGTACTGTACCAGCACATTGTTTCTGGATGGGAACTGATTCTGTCTGTGTGCCTCAGAACATAGTCAGGACACATAGGCACTTGGCTTCTTGCTGTTCCCACTGGCACCCATCCAAAGAGAGGTAGAAAAGAAACCCCTCCTTGTCTCAGCGGTGCTGTCAACAACACATTAAGGTGATGTTGAAAGCATGGCCTTTTCCTAGGCCAGCAGCACACTGCTGTGGGTATGTCAGTCTATTGAGATCTGCCTGGGGGTCTTCAGACCATGCTCCTTTGCTCTGAACTTTGCTTTCCCTCCGTTTTTTCTTTTGTAAAAAACCACCTTTTTTGTTGCCGTCTGTCAGTTGTTGAAACGGGGCCAGATGGAAGCCTCCAGCTCATTTGTGATTGATGGTCCAGTGTTCAAACATGACTTCTTGTGCTTGTGCTCAGGATCTCATAAGACTTTTAGCAGTCACTGCACTCACACTGGTGAAATTATCAGGGTCGGGTAGCAGCCTTCAAAACCTTCCCATAACAGCTCAAACTGCTTAACTACTTAAATGCTACCTGGTACAATCCAGTACCCAAACATGGTTTGCAGCATAGCATGGTCTGGAGATGTTTATTACTATTCAGTACATATGAAGCAACTCTGTTTTAAAATGAGAGAAGGCAGTTTACCCGCCACGACATACCACTAGGTTTCAAGGACAGAGAAGGGGCTCTTTTATTTAATAG
>VZTM01014500.1:0-13287 GCA_013400555.1 Jacana jacana
CTGCTCCTGGCCGCGGCACTCAGAGATGTAAGATTTCTTAATTTATGGCCATTTTCCCAATCCATATGTATGTGTACACAGATACACTGTGTATGCACACGGGGAAATGTATTTCCCAGAAAGGGCTAACAGCCGTTGTGTCACATGGCGATATGAGGTAAAAACTGTAAATCAAGACAGCCCTCTGGAAGTGAGGAATTGTCTGAACAGGAATTTATGGGCTTTGATGCAGGAATTGTTTTGTCTGTCACTGATGCTTCATAGCAGCCCAGACTATATGGTCATAATCTTCTGCCTGGCAATAAAATCTATGGGCACCTTTGGTAAATGTTATAATTGCTTCTGGAGCAGCATCTTTGTATTACCATGCTCAAAAGATAAATCTTGCTACCTTTATTAGCACAATTAGTTTCCTTATGGCCATGGCTAAGGAAAAGAAAGAACTTTTTTTATGGAATCAAGATGAAATTTATACTATCAGTTACTTGTGACAAACTTAGGATTTGATACTTTGGGGAGATTGTATTCTGCTTGCAGTTAGGTGAATTTTAAATGTAGCATTTATAAAATGCAGAAATGTGTCCTTGTTTAACATCCAGAAGTCAAGATACCTCTTTTTGGTAGGTTTACCCGTTCCAGTCAGCGAATTTGAACACTGGCATGCAGAAATACTTGTTTCTCCAAAGGCACGACAAATCTTCTTCAACTGTTCAAAATTTTGGCCCACAAATGGCATTAACGGCCTTGTCTGTTGTATCTTTCCTCATGATTTCTCACTGCAGAATGTTAAAAAAGGTGAGTTAATAATCTATCAGGTCTTACATAATTCATATTCTTCTATATTACTGTTACTTGCTTAATAATATTCTGTTCTCATTCTTGTCTTCCCTAATTCTTCTGTCCCTATCTGCAGTCATATCCCAGAGAACTGCAAAAAAGTTTAATCAATTAAGGTTTAGCAAAATTAGGTGTCTATGTCCTAAAAGGTAACTTTCAGATGTTTCCAAACCTCCTTGGGGCTGAAGTGATAGGTATGCTCAAGGGTTGTAGAATTTCCGTGGTATCTGTGGTCAGTCCCTGTGTCTGCAGGACAGCAGCTGGTACATAAAAGGTCAGCTGGAAATGGTGTTCATAGCCACACCTACCCAAAAAAATGGGTAGAAGAGGGGTAGTCATATCCTGTCCATGGGTATGTGGGGGTTAGTTGTTGGTTATGACTTTTTTTGTATGGGAAATGAGACACCTGGTGTGACCCAGGCACCCATTTCCTTCTCAGCACCATGCTCTAAGGGTGCTGAAATGGCAATGGCTCTCACCATCTTTGCAAAACCATCACTGGCTTTCTTTCACCTGTGGGAACAAGCACAATTCTGGTCCAACAACGTGGCTTCTGGCAGGCTAAAAGTCTTCCTCCCTGTAAACATCTGCAAAAGGCCAGTAGTTTGGGAAGCTACTGGTGTGTGGAAGTCTGGTCTGCAGTGTGGCTGTGGTGCTTGGACAGTGATGTTGGTGTACAAAGACAGAGGGGTTGCTGCTGCTCACAGGTGAGGTCTGAAATGGCTCCTGCTCTGCTTTGGAAATAATCAGACCTGGTGTGATCTAGAAAACCTCTAGAAACAGCTGTGAATCCCAAACCAATACACATATTTAAGCCCTGGGAAGGACCGGGGCTGAAGACGGTTTCCTGGCTGTATACCTTAGAAGGGTCCCTCAAAACTGCTGACTGCTGTTCTGAAGTTAACTCTGCGCAGGGAGCTGTACTCAGAACTGTAGATCCCTCTGCAGTTGCCTGATAGGAGGTTGCACATCACAGAATCACAGAGTGGCTGAGGTGGGAAGGGACCTCTGGAAGACACCTAGGCTAATCCCTCTGCATAGGCAAGGCCACCTGGAGCCAGTTGCCCAAATGGCTTTTGAACATCTCCAAGGAGGCAGGCTCCACAAGTTACGGCTGTTCTGAAAAGAGCCCTTTCTCCCCAGGAACAGTGGTGGAACAGACTAATGTAAAAATGGTAACACCTGCAAAGAGCTGATCATCTGTGAGAAAGGACGTGCTTCTTACAAAGGATGAGTTCTGACAAAGCACCCACGGAGTAAGTTGGCTCCCAATCCTCAAAGGTGTTGAACACACCTGATTCCCATGACATGCACTTTGCATGAAGATGAAGGTGCATCTACACCATTGAGAACTGGGTCCCAGATCAGGTTTGCAGTTCTCATGTCAAATTGTATGTTTTGGTAGTATCTGCTACAAATGGCCCTACTGTAGTTAGTCGATCAGGATCAAAAGTGCTACTTCTTTACCATTCATACATAAGCATAGTAGTGTTTAACAGTGTTAGCTACAGACTGTTTTATTCCCTTTATGATGCATTTCTACTCTCTTTGCCTTGATTCACTCTGAAGGACCTACTTTCCTTTTAAACTGTGAAAGACCAGGAAGCAGATGCTGTCAGTTGTGAAGGCTGTTGTTTACTGCCTGTGAATATAGTTTGAAAATTTGTGATCACCATTAGCCTTGAGCCATTGTTTGGGTTTTTATTTCCTCCACTGACATTTTCTATGAACATATTTATACATTTTTCCTTATACTTTAGGTTTGCATGGCAGCTGGCTTGATGTATGTTTAATAGCTCTCTCTTCCTTCCAGCAAGGGCCAAGTGATAGTTTCTGTCTAGCATTTAGTTGCTTGGAAATGCTATTACCGTGTAGGATATTGACAGCTGTCAAAAATCCCCTGTAGAGCTAAACCTGTACAGATGCTATTGGTCCATGGTGTGCCGCTAGGGATGCTGTAGAGAAATAGGAATAGATTACAAGCTGTGGTAATAAACGGCTATAAATCATATCATCGAGGAAACGCACCCCTTCAGATCCAGACTCTGATATTCAGATGTGTTGATGACTTATGGCTTCCCTGGAAGCTGTGAGAACGATGCACTTGGGAAGGACCTTGGTTTGTTGGTTTATTTATTTATTTTTTCCTCCTCAAGCAGCCTTGTTGTATGATCTCTTGACAAAGATCGACCTTTCCTGTTGTCAGAACAAGTTCGACTTCTTGTCTACTTTAGGAAAAATGAACTGTGGCTTAAGTGAGAGTGGCTCCTTGATGCTTTTCAGCAGGTGAGAGTAAATCTGACACCGATAGGTGACTACTTAGTGACTCAAGGAAAATTTTGTTTATTGGACCATAATACGTAACTTTGAAGAAACGAGAAATGTAGAGTGATGGCTTATGTTAACCCACTCTCGGTGATTCATCAGGAGAGTTGGGATTTAGTGACTTTCATGCCAGTAATCAACTACGAGGCAAAACCTCCCTTAACAGTTGGCTGACAACTTCATGGCTTTTTTTTTGTTGTTTTAAAAACTGTTTTAAATTCAGGTTTGCCTCCTCTGAGGCATGGTATAGCCTGAATCATTCACTTTTACAACTCACTCATCAACTGTTGCTTTGTTCAATTTTCCAAAGGAAAAAGTACCTCAGACTTTGATAATTGTTCTCTGATTATTTTTATTTTCAGAAATTGGAAAGCATAATATTTCTCTGGCTTTTTGTTTGAGTTGTCTGCTCTGCATATCCTATAGACCTCATGATGTGGAAAGCTTACAGCCCTGAAGAGTGATAAAAATATAATCTTACACTTAATTTGTGTCTTCTCCTCTATCTGTTGCATTCACACAAGGACCAACTCAAGGCTTGTTCTCAAAAGGTCAGGATGGAAACCCCAGACCTGGGCCACTCTAGTAACAAGCTTTACAGTGTCAACTGTTGGGTGAATTTAACTGAGTCACAATTAGGTTTTGATCAGTGTCATTGTGTGAATATTTTTAAGCAGGTTTTGCACTTTGTCTTTTGGCTTTCTTGCTAATTTAAAGGGAGAAAGATGCTCTGTAAATATTGGAACATCTCGAGTGGTTTTTGCCATGCTTCTTTACCAAAGCTGACTGAGGTTGACACTGCTAAGGTTGGGGCTTTTTATGCTTAGACAAGCATAAAATAATATAAAATTAGCATAAAATAGCATTTTGAAGTCCAAGCACTATTTGCTGGGAAATATGCATCATCAGACCCTTGAGTTACGAGTGTTTTCTGAACATCCTTTTCCTGTCTCTTCATACATACATGTTTCTGTGACCCAAAGGAGCAGTTGGTGTGGCTCTGCTGAATTCCCTAAAAGTGAACGAGCAACGAGCAACGCCATGCGTGAAGTGTTTTGCAGGGTGCGCACTCACAGGTGGGCGACCTGCATTATTGATCCTGCTTTAGGGACAGTTGTTTGGAGCTAGAAGCATCCATATAGACAGGCATGTTTGGCAGCTAAGGATGTTTGACTCCAATTGAGCAACGTGGGAAGGGGAGTAAGGGAAGAGGGACACTGGCTCTGCCCTCACTGGGACTTTACCCTAAGGTAAGGGGCAAACCCCAAGTGTAGAGGAGTAAATGTGGATGTTAAGCGTGTTCTAAATGTGTCTTGTGGTTGTGTCATTGTGGCTTATCTCATCTGCATTTGGGATTTGCTGCCTTGCTGGGTTCACCTGAGGTTTCTCACTGTAAGTGCTCGAGTCCACCACAAAGTATAGCAGTACTTTGACAGTTATTTTATGATCCTCAACTGTAATCTCCAGGTTTTGGCCAAGGGCAGTGGTAGCAAAGGCAGTCTGCTGGGCTATTTAGTGTTGAGTGAAGAAGACTGAGGTGCTGTGCACCTTGAATAGTCGGGTGTTTTTCAGTTATTTAAATCTAACCAACACCTTTCTTTTTTTGCCTCAGGCAAAGAGCAACAGATGCTAAATTAAATTCCTTGGACAGTAGCCTATTAGACATTTAAGGCTATTGGCTTGATGTGTTTGCTTCTCCTTACTTCAGTCTACATCCTCGGATAGCCTGGAGCCTTTTGAGTGTATGTATGTTTTCTGAGTTTTACATAATATACTAGTGCCCTAAACAAACTTACTTGGTCTCTTAAATGTCTAAAATGCATCTTTGATTACTTTGCTGTATTTAAATGTATTTTTTCCACATGTTCTTATGTTCCCTTCATTTCAACATGTGACTGTGTCTGGGGCCCAATACCGCGATCTGAGGTTCAGTAGAAGCAATGGTGTATGAAGGAGCTGATGGGCCATGTCAACATCTGTCTTATTTAGTGGGGAATGGCCAGAAAGCATTTGCATGGCAGTCTTTGCACCCAAGCATGAAAGTAGGTGCCCAGCCACCAGTGCTAAAATATTTATATATAGGTCCTTCCTGAATACCTGACTCCTCAGCTGGAATCCTGATGTTTTTTTCCGTAAAAAGATTTGAAAAGAAGATACGATGTTTTTTCCAGTGTTATAAATATCTTCGTCTCCTTCCTTCTGTATATCCTTCCTTCCCCTGCCTTCCTCCCCAGAAAATGAAATATTTGAGTAAAGTGAAACTATTCATGAATTTGATAAAGTTGGAATCTGACTGTATGTCTTGGTTTACCATTTTTAGGAAAATCTAGGACCCTCAACTGAATTTAGCAGTATGAATTTGGAAATACTGCAAGAATTAGCAGTCTTGAACTGGTCTGTGAAGGCTGCAAATGAACCAAAAGAAGTCCTTCCTTGCACAAGACCACTGTTACAGAAGGCTTTATTCCCAAAAGTTTATCTGTGCCCTGGAAGATAAGAAGAAAAAGAAAAATCCTTTGGCTGCTAAGCAATAGACCATATTTTTATTTGAGGATCTGGCCAAACTTCAGACAGCTGGAAGGAGGGAGGTTGCACTGGGGGAGGTATCATGGAATACTTGCCCAGTTCTTCTGTATCGGAGATGTCTGCTGCTCGTTGCTGTAGAAGCCTGGATGTGGGGTAGATGACTCCTCTGTCAGATCCAGAGCGGCTGTTCTTATTAAATATAGCTCTTCCAACAAGATGTTACAAACCTGGCTAATGTTGCTCATATGCTGCAGGCTCTAAGAAGTGACAGCTCCCAGAATGTGCCTTCTCCCTAGAAGCTGTTTGATGAAAGGCAGCAAGCAATTTTTCTGTGGGTGTTTGTAACGCTGCTGTGACTGGTGGGATTCGTTACTGGTGGTCTTTGTCCTGCAAAATCTTTGGCAGTGGAAGCAGATCAGCTCTAAAGCAGAGTGTTCATAGGCTGTGGTTGTTACTGTCCTGCAGTATGTCTAGCTTAGGTTTCCCTTATTTTAAGGATAAGGGAGAATTGGTAATGTAGTAGATTTTAGTAGAGATGCTCTGGTTTGTAGGGTAGGAGATAAAGTGTTGAAAAAACTGTATCAAGTTGGAGATCTTTGTGCTAGAGAGAAAAGACCATGACCAGGACATGGTCTGGTCGCTGGCTTTTTAGATCAACAGGAGAGTTGGTTTCAGAACAAATACTAACAACAAGAAAGCTGTCAGATTAGAAGCTGTGTTTGCTTTACGAAGTGGCAGATAACAGCTGAGAGGCAAGAGAACTGTATTCATAGAGGCAGGCTCACTATGGAAAGGAAATAAAAGATTAAGCAAACCACTGCTGATTCTCATTGCTTTGGGTGACTCAAAATGCAAGATCTCTGCAGCTCGTATGCCGTGTTCTTGCCCCCCCCTTTCCCTCTTGCCTCTTGAGGACATTATTGAACATGCTAGGCAGAGATTTATTTAGGCTCCTCCTGAGATTGAAATGTGTTGACAAGCTGAATGTGTCAAGGATGTTTACATATGCTGTTGCCTAATAATAACAACAGCTCAAAACCACCGTGAGGCTTTTTTTGTCAGGCTTGTAGCTCACACAGAAGACTTGAATGACATTGCTCACTGAAAAATTGTTGGCATCTGTCCTCAAGAGTGACTCGCCTCCTGCACTATAGCCAGACTTGAACCACATCACATCTTTTCAAAATAATTTACAGACCTAGGATTTGGGTATTCTTGCATTTAAAAGATTGAACAATTTTTCCTTTTCTTTTGCATGTTTGTTTTTCTCCTTTTTTTTTTTTTAGTGATGGGATGGTATCTTCATAAAAGAAAAGCTTGCCTTGCAAAGTTTCCTCTGTTTTCCCTTTTGTTTATTTTTTTCAATATAGAACTACTGTGCAGCAAGAGACCAGAAATCCAGCCAGAATTGTTGCCATCTAAGCAGCCTGAAATCGAAGAAGGATATAGACTCCCAACAGCTAAACCCACTGCCTCTGCTATTTCAGTCTGCACACTGGCTTGTGCCTGCCGATTTCCTGAGTGGAATTCAAGGAAAGTAACTTTCCCTTGGCTCTTTGGAAGTCAAGACTGATTGGTGCAATTAGCAATTAAATGCATTATCCCTTAATTGCAAATGGCACCGCAAAGGCTTGAATTAATGGGGAAAGGAATTCTTTAAATGTTTTTTGACCTCAGCCCTAAAGTTGCTTTGTGGGCACAGAGGACCTCCCCTGTGCAAAGGGCCGTGAGGCTGGAATCTTCCTTTGCGCCCCCACAGAGGTTTTTTCTCTTTGGTTCAGTGAGATACACAAAAGCTCACCCAATGGATGAGCAGAACCAGCACTTTTGCTGATCAGCCCCCACACCTGTATTTTCCATAGGGGAAAATACAGAAAAGTGACGTTTTTCACACCTGTTTCAGTCCTATGTTTCCTCTGGACCATTTATTGCCGGATTTGGGGTGCATCAATAAAACTATGTGGACATATTTAATTGGGATAAATTTAAGCAGCTGAAGTGCTTCAAATGATCCCCCCCCCCCAAATTGTGATTTTTTTATTTTTGTGTTTTATTTTTTAATGTTATTTTCATTTTCTTAGACTCAGTAGAGAAAGCTAAATGGCTAATTTTTTAATGTTCAGGTGAGGCTACTCAGAGATGCACCATCACCTTTGTATTGGGGTCCTTGACTCTGTATGCTCTGGCTTAGAAAAACTCTAGAAAAAATTTTCTGTCTAGAACACCTTTCTGTAACATGGCTGCAGCTAGAGATTAAGAAAGACCTGCTGCACGTTGCTTGCCATCAAACAGGGATCAAAGGAAGGGAAGCTAATCTTTAAAGGAGCAAATGGTCATTTTGGTATCAAGTTATTAATTGATTTTTATCTGCATTATGCATTATCAAGCTCTATATTTGGCCTTGAGGAAAACAAGCACTAAGTGATGGCTGACATCAGCAGTGTATCATGGTCCCCCTTTCACTTACTACACTCTGCTGTTTAATAATTATAAAAAACAACAACGAAACCAGAGAGGCTTCATGTGAATGCATGCACTCAGTGTGGGACATCCGCCCTGCTTGCTCTTCAGGCATGTTGGCATCGCTGGCAAATTGAGCTCTTTTAGTGGCAGCAGAGGGATTTTGGGGGTACAGAAGAGAGAAGGGAGGAAGGGCTCAGCCTCTCTGCCTGCTTTGTCCACCCCAGTAGAGATGCTGAAACTCACCTACACCCCACTCTGTAGAGGAGTTGCCCCAGTCCCTTGCAGGCTCCAGGGAAACCTTGCCCTCTCTTGTGTGCTACCAGGTTTGACTTGGTCTTTTTAACATCATCAGTAAGAATGTGGCTCCGAAAATTTCAGGTAAGATTAAAATCCTGATGATGTGCACATCAGGGGATGTTCCAAAACATGGGAAAAGTCATGACAGAAGAAATCTGTTTCAAATACGTGTTTTGAGATCAGGATCCTGTCTGTATTGTCTGACAGGTATTTGCTGTAATTATGCCCAAATAGCTTATTTCCACAGCGGAAACAAGCCATGTAGTTTTGGCTAGTTCTAGTTTGTGTTGAGAGGACCATTCAATAGAAGAATATGGCTGTTTCACCACTGATTTACATACCTGGTTGCCTAGTTGCATGGTGCTAAATTTCATCTTGTTGGCAGTTTATTATCAGTAAGCCAGAGGAAGGAAGTGGCATATCAGCTGTGCTGTATCATTTCTTCAACTTTTTGGACTTGAAAAAGAAATAATCATTTCAATTACTTCCCTAGAAATAGTAAATATAGCTGTGCAAATTGCACCTCTTATATCTTAAATTGTGCTAAAAGCCTGGCATTGCAAAATAGGGGGGTGAAAAAGTGTTGTTTCATGAATGTAGCATTAACAAGAAGTATGGGAAGCGTGTTGGCAGATGCCAAGAGGAGCTGTCAGGTGGATCGGTGCAACGAGGAGCAGATACTGTACTTCCTTCCCTATAAAGGCAAGGAAGCTATTTCTCTCTATTACTTTTATCATAGTAATCAGCCTTTATACTTGTCAGTGAACTGTAGTGCGTTTGAGACGTCAGTAGGAGTTTATTACATTTATAGCAGTCAATGCCTTTTTTCCCATTTGCTTGTTTGAAAATGGCGTCTTTGTAGAACATCTCACCTGTCTGAATTTCTTTAAATAAACGTAATATAGGCAGTTGAAGACATAGCTGGTAATGAATGTTAGATAATATCTTGGGTACTGCAGCATAAATTGTAAGATGACTATATTCTGTCATGATGAATATTAGATAATGATACCTTATCCCTATAAGAATAACTTATTTTATTATTCAGAATGATCTTATGAGCTCTTCGGATTCATGGGAAATAACTTAGTAGGAACCATAAACTATTCAGATTTCACTGAATATTCTAATCACATTTGCAGCATTCTCAATTTTGAATTTGGGGGTCTGCCAAAAAAGAGACCCAGGCAGCATATAACAGGTTTCCATTAACTGTGGCTGTTGGAGAGCTGGCACTGAGTGCCCTTGTGTTGGGAGCTGCCTTGGATGTTTTCTCTTCCCAGCATTCACCTTAGTAGAACTCTTCCCCATGTTCCACATCGGGTATTGCCCAGCTGCAGGCTCTAGATTTAGCCCTCAGGAAGTTTTTTTTTGCGTGTATTTGCTGCTTAGGGTGAGTCAGCAAAGCTCGGATCACCCCATAGGATTAGTTAAAAATGTTCTGTTGAAACCAGCGCTGGCTGAATGCGATGACACTTCTGTCGTGGTTTCACCTAGGACAGAGCTGACTTTCTTACTAGCAGCTAGCATAGTGCTGTGGTCTGGATTTCGGATGAGAATGGTGTTGATAGCACACTGGTCATTTTAGTTGTTCCTGAGCACTCAAGCTCTTTTCTGCCCCTCACACTGCCCCGCCAGAGAGCAGGCTTGGGGGGCACAAAAAGTTGGGAGGGGACACAGCAGGGACAGCTGACCCCAACTGACCAAAGGGCTATTCCATGCCGTATGATGGAATAGATTGGTGGTGGTCTCTTCTCAAGGGCAATTAGCAATAGAACAATAGGGAATGGCTGCAAGCTGCAGCAGGGTAGGTTTAGACTTGACATTAGGAAAAAATTCTTCCCAGAAAGAGTGGTCAGTCAGTGGAATGGGCTGCCCAGGGAGGTGGTGGAGTCACCATCCCTGACTGTGTTTAAGAGTAGATTGGATGTGGTGTTGAGGGATCTGGTGTAGGGGAGAACTTGTAGAGTAGGGCTGATGGTTGGACTTGATGATCCCAAGGGTCTCTTCCAACCAAAATGATTTTATGTCATACTCAGCATGGAAGGAAGAAGGAGGAAGTGGGAGACGTTCAGAGTTACGGCCTTTTGTCTTCCTGAGTAACCATTGCGCGTGATGGAGCCCCGCTCTCCTGGGGATGGCTGGACACCTGCCTGCCCGTGGGAACTGGGGAATGAATTCCTTGTTTTGCTTTGCTTATCGAATTGTCTTTACAATGTAATGTATATTAACAAAAGGGTGGATTTCTACCTTGGACACAACCAGGAGACTCACAGTAGTGTTAATATAATATAGGTTGTACAGTTGTATTGTGGAATCTCCTAAACTTCCAAAGATTTGGGGTTTTTTTACCCCATGAGTGGTAACAGGAGGAGTTCCAGTCAGGAACAGTCAGGAGGGCTCTAGTTGTTTTTGCAGCAAAGCAGTGTAAGAGGTTTACTGAGTAGTAAACAAATATATTACAGAAGACAGTAAGTGATGCAGAATGCTCAGGGATATAGAGCAAATGATGAGACACATTTGTCTGAAGAAAGCTGGTAAGGTACAGGTGTAGGTTTTAGGGCTCTGGCTGTAGACAACCAATTCGATGAAACAAACCACAAGCAACGTCCACAAATTCCTTTCTAAATATACCTTTCAGACACTCATGGATATGGAAAGATATATAGGTGTGTGCATGTACATATCCCAAAGGAATTCCACAGAACTCCCTCCAGTGTAGATGAAAATTCTTGCTATTAGCTCTCATCACTTTTGTTGATATTTTAGTGATAAAGTCTTGGAAGCTGACATCAGGTCCAGAGAATTTCTGTTCTTAGAGTCCATATGGAGAGTGAAAGGGTCTCCAAAATATTTTAGAGCCAGGTCTTAAACCTATTCCAGCTGTGCAGACCTGTCAGATTTTGCTCTGGGCATGGTTTTGGCTTAAAAGTCTACCTGGTCTGCATTGTCTTAGGTAAGCTTGCTGGGTACATATGGAATTTGGAATATACAGTACTGTGTTCGATGCCAGATTTTACAACACAATTTTTTAAAGGTGGGAGAAACACAATAAATTTCACCTCCCCAATAAAACCTGAGCTCATGCTGGTTCCCTTTTGGCAGACTAAGCAACACTTTCTTGAGGTAAAGTGTCAAAACCAGTATTTTAAACTTGGGCAAAAAATTAAAGCAAGAGTAAACGTTATGGAGAACAAGAGTAAATGTTGTACTTTTTTATGAGCTCATAAAAACATGAAATTCCCCATATGGAGATTTTTTTTTTCTGTGATAGCTCTAGGGGGAAATTTCTTGCTGGTTTCCTTAGCAGATTTTCAAATAATCAGCAGGCCGTGCGATCTCGTTTTGCTGAAAGACCATGAAAAAAATATCGCAATCAATGGCATTTTCTTAATTGGAGATGGGAAGGAGAAAGTGGAAGAAATCTTGGAGATAATCTTTTCATCATTTAGAATTACATTCCATAAGGCACTCTCAGAAAAAAATCTGTGCAGACAGAAAGGTATTTTTAAATACTGAAGTTTTTAGCACTTGCTGTTGGTTAGGTATGTGTGGCACTGCAGGTGTATAGCCATGGCTGTGTGCACGTGTGTATGTGCATGTATGTCCCTGGGGGCGCAGCTGCATCTCTCGTTTTGAAATGTCTGCTTGTAAAGAAGCTGAATGTGTAGTCCCAGAGCCTATTTTTCTGAAAATCCGTGATTAAACAGGACAGGTACTTGGGGAATCTGTAGGGCAAGATGAGGTGGCATGAGATTAATGAAGGTCTGCTGAGCTGTAGAAAATGTAGAATACCTAAAAAAAATTAAAAAAAGCAAAGATACATGTATTTTAAATGCACACAGGTTGTACAAAAACATTTGGGAAATAAATTGCTGCTGCCATAGCAGAGGAATAATATTTATGTCCTTCCATTTAACTCCGCTCTAGATTTCCAGTGGTTCAGAGTCTGGGTCCATGGAGCTGGTTGAGGAACTGCTCACATCACGGTGGGGACAGGCCACATCATGCTGATTTTAACTAAGTCACGCTGCCTGTAATTCTGGTTCAGCTGTGGGTGTTGAGTGATTTCTGTGGTGAACCAGAGCATCCCAAGCCCTGTGGTGGTCTCTCTCAACTACCAGAGGCTCTAGTAAAAAGGTGGTTGTTACCTGGAGATTGATGTCTTGGTGTGTTGTATTGGAAGGGGTTAATGAAGATGCCTAACCTGCCTCTCCCAATCCCTGGAAGCCTATGCTTAATCATGATCTTGATCATTTAGTCCAAATAAAATACAGCATTTTCAGCTGTATTTTAATGTAAAAGTTTTGCTAAAGAGGAGGCACAAACCCAGTTTTGCAGAAAATGGCTTCATTCAGCTTCCTGAAAAAGTCTGGATTAACACTGAGTAAAGACAGATCATAGAATCATAGAATCATAGAATCATTTAGGTTGGAAGAGACCCCTGGGATCATCAAGTCCAACCATCAGCCCTACTCTACAAGTTCTCCCCTACACTAGATCTCTCAACACCACATCTAATCTGCTCTTAAACACAGTCAGGGAGGGTGACTCCACCACCTCCCTGGGCAGCTGATTCCACTGACTGACCACTCTCTCCGTGAAAAATTTTTTCCTAATGTCTAGCCTAACCCTACCCTGCTGCAGCTTGCAGCCATTCCCTCTTGTCCTGTCGCTCATTGCCCGTGAGAAGAGACCAGCACCAATATCTCTACAGTGCCCTTTCAAGCAGTTGTAGAGAGTGATGAGGTCTCCCCTCAGCCTCCTCTTCCTCAGACTAAACAACCCCAACTCCCTCAATCGATCCTCATAAGCCTTGTTCTCCAGGCCTCTCACCAG